>CACTHL010000757.1:0-101020 GCA_902712375.1 Dioscorea dumetorum
AATTACCCAAAAAAAAAAAAATATTACTTTAAATAATGAGCAAATTCAATTACCAAAAAAAAATGAATAAATAATAACTCTCCAAGCTTGCACTTTATAAGGCATTAATTGTTACTTGTTTAACTTCAATTAATAACGAGTTCAATTACCAAAAAAAAAAAAAATAGCACACAATATGTCCCTCTTCCCACCTTTTTCAACAGACCAGTCATGGCAGATTCCAATGATACATAATTAGAAATATATTCACAGAGGTTGGGCTTCAAACTTCTTTTCACCTGAAGCAGGCGCTGCTTGCACGGGTGAGGATGATCAGAGTTCATAGATTTTTAAATGTTGAGTTCTATGCTCAACAGCAATGGATGCCTCTGAGATACTTTTCTAATTTGTATTCTTTTTTGTAATTTCTTTCACTCTTTCTTCATATTAATATTATCTTCAAACCATCCAAGTAAAAGAAATAATTCTATAAAAGTAATGCACAAGGGAAATAGTGTAATCATAATCCTCTGGTAAGCCTATTCCATACACTAACTCACAGACATAAAGATGAAGACCCCAAAAGACACAGCAGAAACAAATAAGTTCCCTTGCAGCTGAGAAGCAAAAGCTGGATGATTCCATAGACAACAGCTAAGACATTTCGCGAAATCTTGCAATAGCTTTTTTCTGGATGATCATTCGATAGCTATCGCCGGCCTGCGCCTCCAAATTAGGGTCTATTTTCCTCTGATGACTCCCAAGCCCAGCTCGATCATCAGCTGCTTTTGCTTGGACAGGTTCTTTGATGCCACTGCCATCCTTCCCAAGTCCCTGCACATCACAAAATGAAACAAAAAAACAAAGGACATAATATGCAACCAGAGCAGAGCAGTAAAAATCTTGAGTTATAATATCCAAATCACAGCTTCAGCGAGCCGAAAGCATCCCAAGCCCGTATCCATTTGATCACCTAATTATATACAAAACTTACAATCCTGGGGTAAAATTAATTCCCTGCCCCCTATACCACATATTTTGGAGTGCTTCTACACAACCAGTATGTTTAATTTCACAAAATATGTGCTGAAAGAAATCAATGGAACAATCATCAGGTATACGAAGGATATAATAGCCCGATCTCAATTTGGCATTGAGTTGAAAACCTCCTGATTTCCTATACTGTTGATTACATTTGCATACAAAAACTTAACACTTCCAATGGCCTACTCAGGTAGAAGAGATTATATCGCCTGTCATAAGAGTGCTGCCAGAGAACCAGTATGTCTAAACAAAAATTGTGTTCATCTCACAAGGTAAGCACTCGAAGAAATCAATGGACAATTTCCAATTACAATCTCACATACAAGTATATTTGTGTGATTGTAAATTAAGGCAGTAGATTCAATGTCCTAAAACGTTGAGAAACTAGAACAATTATGCAGGTAAATCATGAGCAAAATATCTGCTAGCCTATTATATTGCCTATGAAGGCATACCAAGAAAAGCATGCAGCCATTGGACTCTTACAGGTAAATAAAAAGCAGCTATAATTCTGTTGTTGATAATTTAAAAAGCAGGAAAAGAGAGAATAGAGATACCAAGCCTTCTTGCCAGCCCATGTTGCGCAGCATTCGGTTCCCCACATTGCTCTCGTCAATTGCACGATCAGCAGTGATTACTTCATAACTTGGGGCATTGTTAACAGCATCACCAGAAGCCCTTCCACCCCCAACTCCAGGAGGGAAAGGCATTGCCCCCAACTCTGATGATGAACCCTTTCGATGTGGATAATCACAATCTTGACAAACAAAAGTCATTTCTTGAAATTAATCAATTCTGAATTAAAGAAACAGGGTATCAACTATCCAGTGAATTTGGCTCATGGACAGGAACATCCTTTATCCTTAACAACTAGAGAATCAAAAAAATATATATCTCCCATTCATTTTATCACTGCAGCTATTGAGAACATAATCATGCTAAAACCATCTAGTTCTAATATCCATGTAGGTGGTAACCCATGGGACTTAAAACTCACAATCAACTACTAAGGCAAGTGGCACAGCTACACCTAAATCACCACTAGCACAAAAATTCACTGAAATAATGACATAGAAACAGTAAATTTATTTAGGATATTAATTTTATATGAAGAAGGTTCTGTACACTCAACCACACATAGATCTAAAGAAAGTTCGCTGGTCAAGTTCATGTCTGAAGTCCATCTGTCAAATGTTCAGAACTAAAATGCAGATGAAATCTTCCTGAGCCTAACAGATATCATGAAAGCTTACTTGAGTCACCAAACCCAATGTCTGACAGGTCATCCCCAGCCAAAGATGAAGATGATCCATAGAGACTTCTTCTCTCTGCAGCACGGTCCCTGTATTGTGTCTGAGAGGTTGATTGCACCGGCACTTCAGAAAACCTACGCTTTCCACTCCCAGATGACACAGGTGGTGCATATACACCCAATGCTGATGCATCTGTTCTGAAGGGTGTGGCAGCATTATTATTCAGAGATGAGTCAGAGGTGCTAGTTGAAGTTGCCAATGAAGGAATGGTCCCAGCAGTAGACCCTCCATATGTTCCATCTGATTTTATCAGCCCCCTACCAGACCCCCTGATCACACCCATTATAGTGCCTCCTAAACTGTTGCCCACTGGCTTTGGAGCATCCTGAACTTCCATGGGCACTGTTTGTGCAGCGGATGCACTGCTACCCCCACGACCTACCATTGAACCCACAAACCCTGAGCTGTTTGCAGTTTCCCTTGACATAGAAGAATCAGATTTTAACTTATTTTTCGCAGATAATCCCTTACCAGTGTTACTTGAGGCTCCCAGTTTATCATCATTTGAATTATAATGTGGGTTTTCATCAATAATAACACGAGCAGCCTGACCTTCATGATTTCTCTGTTTCCACATTGCTAAAACATTATTCATCTTCTTCTTATTAGCCAGAAGACTACTTTTGGATGCCAACTTGATCTCTTTTGACCTCTCTTTTTCCTTTTTTTCTGCAGCTAATGCTGCAGCGGCAGCAGCCTGAACAGCATCAGGTAATGATGCCTTCTCATTTAATTTCGTTGTGGTCGCAGGTGCAGAGATCACAACCTTTCTGTTACTTGCACCATCTGATGTTTTGGAAGTTTCATGTGTTGCTTCCCCAGTTACCTTGTTATCACTCTGCTCTGTACAAGGTACATATTGCTGACTTTGATGGTCATATGAATACCAAGCCCCAGAGTTACCATCATAATAAAGACCTGCATACAGCAAGTCAACAAACGTGTAGAAGCACATCGAAAGACAAGTTAGCAGGAACATTATCAATATCACTTTCAAGCAAATAATGAATGAGAACTCAAACAGATCAGCAGTAAAGCACATGCCCTTCATCTAATTAGACCGCAAGATGAAAAACAATCCAACCTGTGTTCCCATCGTAATAGAATCCAGAGGCAGCATCATAATAATAACCAGACTTCTCATCCCAGACAAAACCAGACTGTGGAGTGGCACAACCTTTTCGTGCACCAGAATTTCCATCTTGTTCAAGCCCACCAGTAGATTGCTTTTCATCAGGATTATACTCCTTGGGGGCCCAACCAACAGCATCATACTGAGACACATGAAACATAGACCAAGTAAATTTCTACAGATGTGTGTATGGGGCTATAGTGTTTCTAATATTTGGAAGTCCAACCAATAGTTTTGTCCCTCAGATGAATCACATTAAGAGGAAATCATAAACCTTTCTCGCAAACATAAATGTGATCATCTGCAGAGAAGCTTATTTCAACAGGGGAAAACATGATTGGTGAAAAAATATAGTAGGGCAGAAAATTAGAGGCAGTGATATAAAACTGAGAGACAGGCTGTGAAAGAGATCATGTGAGCTTGATGGACTGTTTACAGAAACAAAACGAAAAAAAAATATCACATTTACAGTTATCAATCATGATTAAAGGATGCTACATCTTTAGTAAGTCGAAAACATAAGCAGCAAAACAGAATATATCACAAGTCTCACAGGAAGAAAGAAGCAAGCAAATCATACTTGCTGTGCAAATGTTGCTGCCTCAATTGCAGCTGCAGCAAGGCTACTTGATTGTGGAGCACCAGCTGCAGGTCCATGAATACTTTTTGCATAAGCTACACGTAAAATTTGCCCGTTCTTCTCAAGCATGGTCCCATTTGTCGCTTCCAGAGCTTTTGTAGCATCCTCCACCTTTATAGAAAGAAAGTAGGACACCCAAAATGTACACAAAATAAAACAACCTATAATATGCATAGAATATTTGAAATACTAAGCAAAGAAGTTTTAAATATAATCGGAGATGAAGCAGTGAGAGCTCTAATTACCGAATGAAAATGTAAAAATGCAAATCCCCTAGAAACATGGGTGAATTTATCACGGACAAGACGGAGGTCCTGTTAATCAAATGCCAATTGTTACATCATACAGTCAAAAGCAGTGTCAGTGAATAAATGGATAAGACATAACACCTTTATCGGAGCATGCTTAGAGAATTCATAACGAAGCATTTCTTCATCAGCATTTTCATCCAAGCCTCGAACAACCAACACATGAGTTGGACCTAGAAAATGACTTTATTTAGTTATGGACCTATCTTTGGGATTCTGTAGGTCACTTAAAATAGAACAAACAAGAAGGTTTTCATAACATAGAACACTATGCGATCAGGGAAAAAACCCAACCGGCCTCTGATCCTTTTCTCCCCAGTGGTGTTGGATTGGATGAGGCCACATCAGCTAGAGGAGCATCCTCAGTCCGACCTTCATTGCACTGAACTTGCACAGGAAAGAAGACGATCAATAATAGAAACCCACGCACAAAATTAATAGACCTCAAAGACAACAGGAAATCATGCCATCTCCCAGGCAAAATGAACTATAATAAAATGCATGATCACAAACAAGATTATAATAAAATGCATGCAGGACAGACTGAGGAATTCAAGTTTTAGCTTAAAATTTTGCTTCCAAGTTCAGCTAAAATTAACAATCTTACAAACTAATTAGCAAATCCAAGTTCAATGACTTCAGTCCTCTTAACTACGAAAATCAATTTAATCACGATTAACATGCAATCAGTATGTTATATCAACTGCTGAAGGAACTCTTATAATCATAATGTATAATGCAGACTAGAGAGGAAGCCATCAAAGAATAGTATCCCTCAAACCAGAAACAAAACGTTAGACAAATAAAAATGTGGGACATGATGTGCTACAAGCATATGATAGTCATGTCAACAACCACATTCAATAAAAGGATCCATCCTGAATCAAAGCATTTGGCCAAAACTTTTTAAACCATATGGCATCAACTACCAACACCTTATTCCACTCAGTTAAATAGCCAATAGCAGTGTCCCAACAAGCAGAAACAACCGAACTTCAGTTTTCAAGCACCACTGATAAGTTTAGAAATATGACCAGGTACACGCAGAATTTATGTGATGTGGCTATAGCTAGCATATATGAATATATTCCCGTTTGACTCTTAGTTTGATCAAAAAATACATTTCATTTATAAGATTACATGTTACCATCTTAATCAATTGAATAGTTTTAAATTGTTGAAGAGGCAAATTGTCTTCTTAGATTTATTATCATGAACTGAAGACCCTAAAGAAAATATCCGCCTTGACATGACAAAGATCAACTGGTTTCACCGACAAGAATCAACCGCCTGATAAGCAGAACTTCACTTTTTTAAGCCTAAGGATGCGTTTGCGGGAGGAACAGGCGGTCATTCCAGAGAATATCCACCTATAGCCAAAGGAAAACGGGGGAAAGACAAAGAGCATAGGACATTCTACTCCCTCATTTTTGGAATAAGGGCCCTTATTCGAGTAAATAACTAATCCGCTTAGGAGGCATATAAGCTTATTACCCTCTTATTCCTCTTACTAGCCAAACATGAGGCTAAGAATAGTAGTTGTTTATTCCCTTTTATTCTAATCCTGCCATATTTTCATCCCTTTTATTCTCTATTTACTATTCCTCATTCTCCTGTTTGCCAAACAGCCCTAAAAAAATATTTGTTGGTGCACAAGGTTAATAACCTGTAACATCAACAAATTCTTCTAAACCTTCTTTACTCCTGCAAGTAAATTTCAAGCTCACTGACACATTTAAGACCAATGGCGGAATCTAACCGCAGGAGAGTAAACAATTTTTAAACTTCCATGAAATACTAAAACCATCCAGCAGAGGTGTATAAACAACCAAAAAAAGTTTAAAAAGTCAAATTGGTAAACAAGACATGCCGCTTACTCCATAACAAAATCTCCCTTAATCACTCTAATGCACTCCACATCCTCAAAATCTAGTAGCTATCTTGTCTGAAGACATGAGATGGTTCGTGGCTAACCTACCCGGAGAGGCAGCAGAAAAGCATTTCTACAGTCTATTTGTGCCTTGGCATACCCCTTTAACAAAAGTGATACAAGTATAACTGAAAAATCATGTATGAACTGATATAATGAATAAACAAACCTGGAAACATGATGTGCGACGAGCAAAATTTACACAACCACACATGGTGCACATCCAATCAGATGGAGGGATAGTATTCCTGCCATGTCCAAAGCCAGATCTATAGGAGCCCTCAGAACCAAAAGAAGGTCCACCTGCCCCACCAGTCGGTTTACTACTGCATTGCATGAGGACAGTCAGCATACCTAATAAAGATGGTTCCATAGAGGGGACACCAAGGTGAAGTTAAAATACAACAGCATTTCATAAATACTAGGTTGTGGGGGATAAGATCCTATTAATAAAGTAGTGCCATCTCTGTCTCAAACAGACATATTTGAAGTTAAGTTCCCAGATCCCACCATAAAGGGAATATTCAATCCTAAAAATAAAGTATTACCATCTCTGGCTTAAACTGACATGCAAAGTTCCCAGATCCCGTCCGTCATAAGGACAAGTTTTTTTCAAATATATGAAGCACAAAGGCATGTATATACACTGTATATCAAAGATTAGCGAGTGAAATAAACAAAAAACAATTCCCTGATCGTGTAAAACTAGGAAAACAATAAGTGAAGGATGAATTGATATTTTCAGGACTGTTTAAATAATCTCTCCCTGCCAAACTTCTACCAGAGAGTGTCAAAATTATATAATTATTGGGACAAGTATAAACTATTCTTAGTCAGAAATGAACCATATTAAAAGACTGCTACCTGTACTCAAAAAACAACTTCCTTCCATCAATAACAAGGCCATCATCACCAAAACCATCCATCATGGTTCGCGCAGCCTCCTGCAAGGAGGGTAATGAGCACCCAGCCTGAATATAAGTTACAAAAATAACAACATAACCTTCCCAATTGTTACCACGGTAGGGAAGTCAATAAAAGCAAATCCACGGGAAACACCAGAATTTCTCTCCTTTATTACACGTACATGCCGAAGAGGGCCCCATTCAGCCTGTAAAAGAACACAAACACGTTAGTGTTGCTCACTATCATTAACCACCAAAACACAAAAAGGCTACAGAGCTATAAGAAAAGGCTGTACAAGGATTTGATACAGGTCTTCTTCAGTCGTCTTCTGTGACAGACCCTTGACGACAACAGTTGCAGATGGAGCCTGCTAAGAATGTGACTTTGATAGATGATACTTGATATAAATCAGGAATAATAACAATAATGTTGCAAGATATTGCAAATGATCTTACAACTGATGAGTCAAAATGTCGCTTCTCATCACGATCACGATCCCTTTGTTTCTCATTTCTCTCATATCTATCATCATCATAATTATCCTCCCTGTGACTTCGACCACGGCTTCTACCTCTAGGAGATCGTGATCTGGAACGATCATCATGGCCATGAGATCTGGAACGGTCATGACGCCTTCTGTGGGGGCTTTGATCTTTTTCATGACTCAAGCCTCTCTTGTCACGCTCACGGTCACGAGATTCACGCCGTCGCCAGCTACCATCTCTCCTGCCTCTCTCATGATCAGAGTCATAACTATATCGACCATACTCATAATCTCTTTCACGGCTGTCCTCACGACTCTGAGGATATCGGTGTCGAACTTCATAATTATCACTGCCAATTTCTTCACGATCACGCACTCCAAACCTAGCATGCCTATCAAACCCATAATCACGATAACTATTTATTTCACGAATGCTGTCAGCATTGTTGTAGTTCTCACGGGTGACATGGAAGGAATCAAATCCCTGATACCTATCTGCTTCACGGTAGTTATCCATGTCATTAAAACCCTCAGCATATGGATGCTCATGTCTCCTGGACTCCCTGACAAGCGGATAGTCTTCATCAAAGTTTCTCCTCCGGTGCTGAGACCACATGCCAGTAGCAGATGGTGGCGGATAAACATCCCTCTCAAGTACATCTCGGCTGAAACCGTTCCTTGAGTAGGCAGGCTCCCTGGAGAAACCTTCATCCACATACCTCCGGGTCCCATAAGGTCCACCAGCCCTGCCAAAACAGTTTAACATAGTGGATATGGAACACTTTTAAGGTTATTAACAGGGATTAACAGATTATATCCATTAATACAATATGATCTAACTCATTATCAAACATCAACAGCTTATATGGTTCATGAAGAACTGGAATTACATGACATTATAGTGAAAACCAATTTCTGTTACATATCAACAGCATGCAAGCTTGGCATAAGACATCAACCAATACAAACCTGAATTCTGGCTCATGAACAGCACCATACCCCTCCAAAGCCTGTAGATTCAACAGAATAAGTCAAGTCAGCAACCAATATTTGAGGGGGTAGATATGGAAATCCAGTTCATATCAACACTGGCCCACAACTAGCTTGATTGTTTGTTTAAGATGAGATGCCAGTAAACAATGGAGCACAGTCACATGAGCCATTAAATCCGGTATCATCCTGATAGCTAGTTAAAGAGAAAACTGCATTTACGCTGTTAGCATCCCATCCTTGTTGCAGAACATAACGCCCAGGATCCATTTCTTGCAGGCAGCACCAGAATTACCCTGCAAGGTACTTGATGATCTTTCACAGGTTTTGGGTGCACGTTTCAATTTCTATCCTGTAACGGATGCACAAACAGATACAGTTATATAGAGATCAATAAAGATCTAATTCGCAGAACACCGTCAGCCTTCCAGTGGGAGCTTCACAACCTAACTGTCCAAAACAACCCCCTCTTCAAGTTTTCATCACAATAACAAAATGATCTAAAATTGAAAAGCAAAAGTACCCAGGGAACATTATTTATTAGCATTTAGTGTGAAAAACAATCTCTCTCCTTAAGGTCAAGAAAGACTAAAGAGCAACCATCAACCAAAAACAGGCTTAAGCTCAATAATTACACAGCTCCTCATAAATAGACAGTGACAAGATCATCAACATCATCATACTGATGTTTGACTTTTGACTGGGAAAACAATACAGATCTCAAAACTTGACAAGCGCAATGGACTTATAAAAGGCTCATCCTACACACAAGCAAACTTGAAGATTAAGAAGGTGTCCATTTATATATTTATCTCCCATAACAACATATGAGCATAATCAAGGACATTACAGAAGTCTAAAACTAGTAGCAATATTTCTTGTCTTTTCTTTGAAAAAGTAAATTGGATTTAAAAACCGTGCATGCTCTAATTGAAATCCATATATATATTCAAGTGCTATCATGACCAAAACAAAATACGAATGACAAGTTTCAAATAACCATTCTCTTCACACCACATTTTTAATAGATGATTAATTCAGATTTCCTCATCAGTGACCTGCCACACTTTGAATATGACCCTAATAGTACCATTCAAGATCAAGTACAATTTATCCTCAAGAACCCATCCCCTCATACTTATCCTGCACACCTGGCAATGCATAACAGACCAGCCTTACTTAAAACCTATCCTTTACCACTATTTGCCTTGACGTAGAAGCATGAAAACTAACCGATTTATAATATAGCATCCTTATGGAGCAATGCACAAACTAACATATTTGAAAAAGAAGTGAGAGAATATATAATCATCAAAACAACTGTTTGATCATATAATTTAAGATTCATCACTCCACAAGGATATATCATCATCTTTGTTAGCCCCACTTCCCACAACATAATCGATATTTATTTGCTTTGCCATTTTAAAGATGCCACCACAGTGTTAACAACATCCTGATCAGAAAGACCATTTTGATTGCCATTGGCTACATTCCAAAACTCGTGGAATTATAATGCTGTATGTGGTAAGAAACATTGCGTGCTATGACCACAGAGCAGACCAGGAACTGCGAGAATTTAACACTTCAAAAACTCAACCCTAAATATCCTCCTCTTGCAAATGGCAGTTTCATTTCTCTTGCAAATGGCATGGAGATCCAAGAGCAATGAAACTTTTTACACAAATCAAACCAAGAGATGATCAATTGATCATCAACCTTCATAGGCAAGAAAATGGTTGAAGAAACATTTCCTAGACAGGAAACTATGTCATCATTTCACCACAATTACCAACAAGAAAAAAACTAGAGCGTTTAAATCAAAGAAGCTTCAGACATGGGGCTTCAACCAAGAGTTATATCTGAGTAAGTATGATACTCAACACTTAATAAAAAAAAACACACACACACACACACACACACTCACACTCATATGGATAACAGAAGTAGGTTACTGCTCCAAAAGAGAAAGCAACGAGCATAGAAGAGTGAATACACACACACACACACACACACACACAGATTACACACATTGTCAAAAGATTCACACCCAACAAAAGACCTCCTTCACGATCATGCACATCCTATAAAGCATTGCAGACCACTCGGGAGTGGGAACAAACTCCTTCGAGATACCAGAAGAGAGGTAGCGGATGGGGTTAAAAAGTAAAAGAAATGGCAATAACCACACATCTCCAGGATAAATTTCTATTTTTTACCCCAAAACTTTCTCTTTTGCTAAAAAAACCGCTCTCCACCATCACGCTCTCAACCAAGGCACAGCCAACGGAAAATCAAAGAAACAGATGAAACCAGAGATCCAACAATCGAAATAACAAATTAAACCAAGAAGAAAAAAGAAACAAATTCTTAAGCATCAAAAAGAAATCCTGTCACTTACTTCTGTCCACCGAATTCAACGCCAATTGACCAATGATATCTCCAAGTTCCGCTACGAAATATTTCAAAACCCCCTAAATTTCTCCGGAAAGAAGCTCTCGAGTCGATTCTAAGAGCAAGATCATATGGAGAGTAGATCGAAAGAAAAGGGTTTTCGATTAGGACCAATCGGTGGATCCAGATGAGGGGACAATCTCCCCAGAGATCCGTGGTGAGGGTTTGGAAAGAGGGAGAGGATCTTGGTGATGAATCGAGAGGAACAACGAAGGGGAGACGAGCAACGGCAAGAGAGAGGGACAACGGATTGGCGGCGAAAAGAAACAGAGGAGATATATGAGGGGCCTTCTTCCGTTCTTCGCAATGGCCATGGGTGCACGTGAGCCGCACGTGATGAATTAGAGATAATCCATTTTTTTAATTTATAATTCAAGCTGATAAATGGGATTAGTGCCATTGGAGATGGATATGGAATCTCAGGGGCATAGATTTTTTTTTTTTCGTTTTTTATGTGATTATTTTTAAATGTGAATAAAAAAAATTCTAAATTTGATTTTAATGTTAAACATGTGATAAGATAATGTTTTTGGTAGGTCACGAGTCTATTTCTACTTTAGTCACTGAAATTTAATTTGAATTAAAATGGTTATTTACATTTTAATTTGGTGTCAAATAGTAATTACTCCGTGGAATTCCAACTCTTTTTCGCTTAAATGAGCATCGAAAAATCTAAGTTAGTATCCCTATAACAGCAAGGTATAAAATATTAGAATAAATAACACAGACATATATATATATATATATATATATATATATATATATATATATATATATATTTATTTATGTGCAAAAAGAATATGAATCTAAATTAAATATAAAATGTTAATTTCATATACTAAATAAATAATAACCAAACTAAATGAGATTCTTAGATTGTGATTTGTTCCATCTTAGCACCAAAAACGTACGGTGGAGATAATCATAATCCATCTCATGGTTTGCACATATTTAATTAAAAAAATCAAATTATAAAATTAACAAATATATTTCAAACTTTTAAAAATACCTTCCTATTTTAATCATCATCAAATTCCCATTGACCATAACAAGATAAATAAAACATAAAATCCGGAAAACAATCTCTTATTAGATATGATTACTTTCTAAAGATAATAATAAACTCACCCACTCCTACTCAAACTCAAACTCAAACTCAAACTCAAACTCAAGCTAAATCCATACATCATGCAACTAGTTATATAAAGACAACAAGGCCTTTCTTTTGCTCTCCAACTCCCTTCTCCTTCTCCTTCTCCTTCTTTGGATCAAGAGAAGTTAACAACCATGTCTTCTGCCATCCTGTCTCCTTTCATTATTCGTCAAAGCCCCTTCATTGATGATCCTGACTGGTTTTACACCCTCCATAGTCCGTCAGACAATGTGGATCTCCGCCACATTTGCGCCGACAGCCTGCCACCACCTCCGTCACTCACCATTGACATAAACTTTACCACTCTGACAATTTCCGGTTTGAGAAACCACTCCGACGAGCAAGAGCCTGAGTCAAGAACTGAAACAAAGAGATTCGTATTCGATACCTGGGATTTCAATCAACCGTTCTCTGCAGAGCAGCTCATCAACTCAATGTTCATGAACACCTCAACCGGAAGATCACTGCCTATTGAAAGGCGCCGATGGCTGGTCGCCGACATCTCTGGCCTTGTCACGTCCTTGGTCGGAGGTGGTATCTGCGTCGCTTATGATGAGATGTTCATCTGCTTGGATGTGGTGGAGCTTGTAATGCCGCAGGGTGAGGAGTATTTGATCGATGAGATTCTCCGGGAATCATTTGAAGATCACTCTGAGTTGAGTGCTCGTCCGGCGCCACAGGCGTTGTTGGAGAGCTTGGTGACCGGAGTTTTCGGTCACGAAGAAGAAGCAGTGAGCTGCATGGTATGTTTGGAAGAGCTTGTTGTTGGTGCGGTGGTAAAGAGTTTGCCTTGCTCCCATAGATTCCATGGAGACTGCATTGATGGTTGGTTTGCATGGAGGGATTCTTGCCCACTATGTAGATTCACTTTGGGTGCTTAATTGAAGATGAGAGAAAAGCAGGATTCATATTAATTCAGTGCTCTAATTAATTGCAGAGATTTTTGGAACTTGTATAGTTTGCAGATAGTATGTGTTTTTGGAGTTTTCTGATGGTTTTGTGTATATGTTCACTGCTTTATAATTTCACTTGTTGCTTTGTGTGATAACTGTAGATCAACAAGATCCATGTTAATTCTTTTTGGCTTTGGGGCAACATGGAGATTTTTATTTACTCTTTGTTTCTCACAGACTGAAAACTAACTGCTCTAAAGCAGATGTTTAATTTGTTTGAGTTTATATGAACATATACGTAAAAGATACAAAATCCACTTAAACATGTGATTAAAATCTTTTTTATTAGATTTCTGGCATAGTGCTTTCTTTAATCTGCTATCAAAGCATTACAGAAAATTAAATACTTGTTAAAACAGTATTTTGTTTTTAAAGAAAATATATAGTTTTGGTTGAGCTTTTAACCAACACACACACACATATATATATATATATATATATATTAAAATTGAAAATGGAAGCAGTTTCATAATGAGGAAAAGAGCTGAGAAAGCAAAAGCAAGATCTTCTATAATGGAAATTTCAATCATTTTTTTTTGTCCAAGAGGGTTGTTAATCAAATGATAATGTCTTGCTTTGATCTGTGTTACTATGGCTCCGTTGTTTTTTTCATCTCCATATCACCTACAAGAGGAGCATAGTTAAAGTTGGGGTCTCGAGTTGTTAAATTCTTGCAGTTCATGGTCTCTATTTATTATAATAAACACATTAAAATACGGTGAAATTCAACTGTGGTGACAGTAATGCAAATTCTTCTTAGCGCTCAGTGACTTACAACATCGTCATTCCACAAGTCTTTGAAATATAGCGAATGATCATCTAATAAAAGTGATATTAATCTGAATTATATTATAATGGACATGTAATGTATTGTTTATCTTTTTTGTGCTTATGCTTGCTTGATCTTTGTTTGTGCGAGAGAGTTTGTGCGAGAGAGTTTGGTTGGCGGCAAGAGACAACAGCATCACACCATCATAGCATCTTTTGAGAGTGAAAAATTTCTCAAGTGTGAGATAACTATTTCTCTTTCGGCGAGAGCTATGACAATGGCTTTTAAAAATATTGTAGGGAAAAAAAATTCATATAGCCAAACTTATATAGTTAGGCAATGGTTTGTTACAAGATAAAAAAATTTGATATAATTTTATTACTTAGGAAATGCAAGTAATTATTATAAAAATTGACATATTTTATTCTTACAGAATGAGTGTTTGGTTAACAAAATAAAAAATATCACATAAATATTTTACACAATTTATAATAAAAAAAAGTCACACATTTCAACATAAAAAAATATTTTACTTCGCCATAATTCACCCATGATGACATAATTTTATAATTTAAATTAAATATCAAAAAACAGGGCATACATAATATTAAGTTATTAAAACAGTACCTTATTCTTTAAAAATATATAGAAATTCCCACTCAAAACCTCATCAACTGTAGCACAACGAGTTGGTTCGCGAACCCGGCCCGGGTCAAAAGCCCGCCTCATTTAAATGGGACCGAGAGCGCCCTACCGACACCGCCGGGCGCGCTTATCATCATTCTAAGATCTCTTTTTTTAACCGCGAAAACCGGGCCCGATCTGTGTCCACCCCCCGCCCCCCGCCCATTTCTTCACCAGCGCTGGCCGAGAAACCCCATCACTCCACCGCCATGCCGCGCCCGCTGGACCGCGCCACCTCCGCCATGGCCCTCATCCTCCTCGCTGCGCACCTTCTTCTTGCCCTCGAACATCCTTCGGCCCCCGCTTTCCTCCCTCTCGCCTTCTCCAAGCGCCGTCCTGAAGATGCCGAGCGCCGGCAACTCCGCGCTGATCTGCTACCCGATCGCCCAATCGCTCGCATGAGGCTCTACGACGATCTCCTCACCAATGGGTACCTCGCAGCACCCTCCATTCTTCGCATCTTGTTTTCTGTTTGAAGCCCCAGTGTTGATTGTTTCTTGGGTTGTGGTTTTTTAGGTATTATACTGCTCGTGTTTGGATTGGGACGCCGCCACAGGAGTTTGCTCTTATTGTGGAT
This sequence comes from Dioscorea dumetorum, assembly GCA_902712375.1. Classification (NCBI taxonomy): domain Eukaryota; kingdom Viridiplantae; phylum Streptophyta; class Magnoliopsida; order Dioscoreales; family Dioscoreaceae; genus Dioscorea; species Dioscorea dumetorum. The sequence goes on from CACTHL010000757.1 coordinate 15,317, forward strand.
ACGGGTAGCACAGTGACTTACGTCCCCTGCTCGCCGTGCGATGATTGCGGCAGCCATCAGGTGACCCCTGTGATCTACGTTTTATTCTTTTGTTGATTTCGTTGGTATGTGAGTCACTGTTTCTTAAATTACCGGAAAAGTGCATTCTGGAATCTCATGTGTATTGAATTGTTATTCTCATTATTACGTGCCTTTTCTTTTGCATGCATTGAATTTCTACTCAAATCTATGGTCAACTGCCCCTTTTTTTCCCTTTGATTTAACGGTAATTGGTTTTATTGTTGCGAATTTTCTACATTTTAATGCTTTATTATGTTATTGTGTAAATCCAGTCTCTTCAAATGCATTTTTCCCTTGAATGAGCATGATAGGAAATGCCAGTGTCTGCTAGTCTTTCAATTTCAGCCTCACGAATGCTTCTTGGAATATAATTTTTATGAAAATATACTGTCATCGAATGAAATCTGCTTTCGTGCTCTGTTGAATGTTGATAGCGTTTTTGGAGGTGGCATAGTAATGTTTATGCGTTTTTTCTCTTGCTCTGAACATTTTACATGATATTAGGATCCTCAATTTCAACCTGAGTTGTCAAAATCATATGAGCCAGTAAAGTGCAATGCAGATTGTACTTGCAATGAGGAGTTGATGCAGTGCACTTATGAGAGACAATATGCTGAAATGAGCTCTAGCAGCGGGGTTCTTGGTAAGGACATTGTGTCATTTGGAAATCAAAGCATACTTGAACCCCAACGTGCTGTTTTTGGTTGTGAAAATTCTGAAACTGGGGATCTCTTTAGTCAACATGCTGATGGGATAATGGGTCTTGGTCGTGGTGAGCTCAGTATCATGGATCAACTGGTTGAAAAGGGTGTGATAAATGATTCGTTTTCTTTATGTTACGGTGGCATGGATATTGGTGGGGGTGCGATGGTTCTTGGTGGTGTTTCTCCTCCTCCTGAGATGGTATTTTCACATTCAGATCCCTTTCGCAGGTACTGTAAGCCATTTTCTTGCTGGAGTAATCAAGTGTGTGGTTTTTCTTACGGATACAATTGTCACAACTCACGAATTTACAACAGTATTGGAATGTCAACAGCCCTTATTACAATGTTGATTTAAAAGAAATACATGTGGCTGGAAAGCGGCTGCAGATAGATCCCAAGGTCTTTGACAGAAAACATGGAACCATCTTGGACAGTGGTACGACGTATGCTTACCTACCAGAAGCGGCTTTCACACTGTTCAGAGATGCTGTAAGATATGTTTCTTTTGTTTTCATTATGAATACCAGAATATAAGGTATTTTCCCTCAAGCCATTTATCTGGTTCCTGTAGATCATCAATAATCAACATCTCAAACAAATTCCTGGTCCAGATCCAAATTACAAAGATATTTGTTTTTCTGGTGCTGGAAGGTAATATGTCTGACAAATAAATCCAAAGATGCATTCTTTCATTTCTTGAAGGGATGCTTTTTTCTGTAGGGACCTCACTTAAAATATTTTCCCTGTTATCTGTCAGTGACACCTCCCAACTCTCGAAGATCTTTCCTCAGGTTGATATGGTATTCGGAAGTGGACAAAAACTATCTCTTTCTCCAGAAAACTACTTGTTCCGCGTAAGAGGACAAAATGCAATCAAGAATCATGCTTCCTTTGTAGAGAGTGCTTAAGGATATAAATACAACCTAAGTTACCACTTCCTTCTTTGCTGTCTTTGTATTGGCTTTATGGATATGCCACTTGACATATATTTTTTTCCTTGTTTGATAAAGCATTTGAAGGTCCATGATGCTTATTGCATGGGATTTTTTCTAAATGGAGAAGACCCATCCACACTTTTGGGGGGTAAGGTTTCTTGGGTTCCATTATTTTTTCAAAATTTCTCATGATGCATACTCTTCATGTTAACTATTTCTTGTCGTGCTACTCCATTTGGTCTTATGTTATTATGTAATGGAAATTATTCTTTTCCCTTAGAGCTGTGATATATGTTCTTTCAGTTCAATGTGAATTTCTGTTCACTTGGGATAAACTTCTCATTTGGCAGGTATTGTCGTCCGCAACATTCTGGTCACATATGACCGTCAAAACCGAAGAATTGGGTTTTGGAAAACTAACTGTTCCCATTTGTGGGAGGCACTGCATATGGATGTTGCACCTTCATCTATGCCTTCGGCTTCTCATGATAAGAATTATACTGAAGGAAATTCTTCTGCAGCATCTTCTAACGCTCCGCAGGGCTATAATTTACCAGGTCCAGTATAACGTGCAGATGCTGATAACCTTAACCATTCAATACTTATTACTAGTTTGTAGCTTTATGTTATTGGCCCTTGTCCTCTTAATAACTATATGGTAGAGTCATTCTTTTTTATAATTATTACAGAAAGTTTTGTCTTCACAAACATAACAGTTGGAGGGGCTATGGCAGGTAGATGCACTTACCATTTAAGTGTTTATTTTTTTTTCTAGTTGGCAAGCTTTTCTTTAAATTGGAATGCTGATAGGAGAAGTTCAAAACTGCAGCTCAAAGATGACATGAAATCTGTGTTTTGAGGATTATGAGTTTTTGAAAAGCTGATGTTTTTCTGCCAAGAGGGTCATATTCTCTTCCTTCTATTTAGTGAATGAATGTGAAGAAGCAATTTTTCTTCTTCCTTTTCTGTGTTCTTCATTAGAGTTATCACTTGTAAATATTATACTGTTGCTGCAGTGGACCATTGAAGTTCCTCTATCCCTTTAAGACTCTGGCCACTTTTAGCATATTTTAGCATATTTTAGCATTCTCACAGAGTTCATTATCCGTGGAATCCTTGTTGCAATAAGTTCAATCTCATATTTTCAGGTCAACTTCAAATTGGAGCCATAACTTTTGAGATCTCTTTGAGTGTGCAATATCCAGAACTTGTGCCTCACAATGTGGAGCTTGCAGAGGCTATTGCATATCAATTGGAAGTTGATGCAAGTCAGGTGAAATACAATACTTCCTGGTTCCTTTTGTTATATTATTTTTGTTTAGGTGAAAGAAGGTATTCTTTGCTTCAGATTTTATTTTAACTGTAGCAATAGCTATATTCTGGGCTTCTTATTGGGCATATCAATAAATACAAGAGTCTCACATTTTACCATCTCATTCAATATCTTAGTTTTTGACAAGGTTTTTTCTCCGCCATAAAATGGTTGTAGGACATCTATGTTGTCAAATTTCATTCAATACTGTTAACCAAGTTTAGCAAGTCTAAATTCTGACAGGTTCATATGCTTAACTTCACAAATTTGGGCAATTCTACCCTGATAAAATGTGTTATCATGCCTTCAGATTCTACCAACTTCATGTCTAATGGAACAGCCATGGTAAGTTATGATCTACTATTTTTAAATACATGCTGGGATGAATTTTTTGTGGCCCATTTTATCCAATATGTAATGCAATGCTTGCAGAGCATTATTTCTCGTCTAGCTGAACATCGTGTCCGCCTTCCTAAAAATTTAGGCAGTTATGAGTTGGTTAAGTGGAAGGTTGATCCACCATTGAAAAGGTATTAGCTTCCTCCCTTTTTTTATGTTTTATTTTTTAAGAAATGCGGCCAGAAGTTTTTATTGTCTGTCACTCCAGGCAACTTAATCGTCAACATTTTTTTGTGCCTTCATTATTCATTCCTCATATAGCAAATAGTTATATCAATTACTATGACTGTTTCAGTTATTAAAAGTTAAAATGAATAACTACACGGTAATTACATATTGCAGGAAATGGTGGCATAAGCATTTAGTGCCAGTAATTTTTGGCACCTCAGTTGCTGCAGTGCTTATTCTATCAATGTTGGTATTAGTGTGGAGACACAGGCATAGAGTGCCAGAGACATACGCGCGGGTAGAGGCTACTTCTGAGCAGGAGCTCCAGACTTTTTAGAAGATCAATGCTTCTTGGTCAGCAGCATTCCTTCATCTCCTTTAGTCACAAAAGGTTTAAAAGCTGAAGATTTGCATAAACTCTGAGAAGCAGCATACTGATTAAAAATGACTTCTCAGGTTGTTAATTGGGAGGACTATAGATGGAAGATATAATGAATTGGCAGCTATTGCTTCCTACTTCTTCTCTATATTTACCTAAGATGATTTGTGCTGTTGGAAGGCTTTTATTAATCTGAGCTGAAACAGATCTACAGCACCACTTGCTGAGCATATTCATAATAAACTTTACTAACAATTATCAGTAAAAAGACAATGTTTTTTTTATTGTATATTCTGTTTATCTTCTCAAGATGTTTGATGCTTATTTATCGACCATTTGTAATAACTATTTCGGACAGTCCGTTCATGCTATGTGCTCGCTCCGAACTATATGAAGTTACGAATTCAGTTAGGCGAATTCAGTCGAAGGCCAAAGTCGAATATATTTCTATCCATTATTGTTGGTTCTCTTTGTTGTACCCTCGTCATTTCGGATTCGGGGTCACATTATCGGGTTCTTTTTAGGGTCATGTATCGTTGTTCTGGATCCAAATCTCGAGGCAACTGTACGGCCGATAACTCGTGCTTCCCCCACCAATGAGAGACATGACATCCATGGACCGCGGCCACGATCTCTCCCTCTTTCCCGAGCTTTCCCTTCTCTCAGGCTTCCGTGGATGCGACCATGGTCATGACGAGTGTGCCATGGCGCCCTGTCTTCGTTCCCGCGAAGCCCCGAGATATGCGGCGGCGCGCCGTGCGAGCGTTCGGGCGGGGCGATTTCGAAGGCTTCGCGCGTAGGGTGGCCTCCGGCGAGGCCCTGCAGGACGCCTGGCGAGGAGCCAACGAAGGGTTTGAAACCCTAGCATTCGAGTCCCGGAGAATCGCTGAGCGTCTCGATCGCAGGTTTGCTATTTCCCGCCGCCTCGACACCGTCACACGGGCTGCTGCATCGCGTGCCCGCGAGCTGGACCAGGAGCTCGGGATTGGGCGTCGATGGCGCTCCTTTTCTATGGATTTCTCGCGCAACTGGCCCAGGGTCGATCTTGCGCTCTGTCTTTGAGCTCGATTTTTTTTCTTCCTTTTTTTTTTGTTATGCTGATTTTGCTGGTTTTTTTTCCCTCTTTTTCAGTATAGGAAAGAGCTGAGTGGTTTGCTTGAAACTCCTCTGGGCAGAGGTTTTGCTGTGAGTTCCATTGTTTGATTCACTTCTCTGTTGTTTCCATTGTGAGATAATTCTTTGGAAGATTGATCCTGAGATGTTTATAAACATGCAGAGTGTAGAATTTTTAAATGGACCTGTTTCTTAGTTGAAAAGGGCAATTTTCAGTAAGTTTGTGAGGCAAAAGGGTATATAAGCTTAAACTAGGATATAAGATTTTGCGTAATACATATCAATCTTTATTTTGTATTTCCATGAAAAGTTGCCTTTCTAATGCCTTTGGAACATCTCTCTCTTCTTGTTATTCTTTCGATGTGCATAACCAAGAAGTATGAACAGGGATGGGGAATCCTTTCTTAAAAGGAATTTAAAATTTCCAATGAATATATATGTAGTCCCTCACAAGAAAAAGAGTGTATTTCCTGAAGATTCCAAACTGCATGTTGTGGTTCTTTGAAATTTTTGCAACTTTTGAGTTCTTTTGCTTTTCTTTTCTTTTTCTACATTGCATGCATTTGAAATTTATCCAATGACATTCAATATGAATTTGTCATGAGAATATCTGAAAACATGCATATAAATATAGAAACCGAGCCTTATTTCTACTTTACCGTAAAAATTCATTTGGAACTGAAGCTTTGAAACGTCATGCGTGATACTAATGTTATATGATATGGTAGTTTTTGTGGCCTGAGTAAATTCTGACCATGGAGTATAAGTTGTATTTATATCTATCTTTATTATTACTTCTCACTTTTTCCTGTTCCCTTTTGTTTTCTGCAGACAATCTTCTTCCTGTGGTTTGCTTTATCTGGGTGGTTGTTTAGGTTCTTTATTTTAGCAACATGGATACTGCCATTCGCTGCCCCTTTACTTATTGGAACATTTGCCAACAGCTTTGCTATTGAGGTATATTGTTTTCTGCTATTTCAATTTCTAATTTTCTGCAAGCAATCAAAGTCAGTCGATCAGTAGTGTAGGCATATATATGCTTGCGTATCTATTTGTGTTTATGAATCTTAGAAGTTAAGAAGTTACCTAAATGCAATCCTTGCCATATGACTTTTATCTTTCTCCTATTTATCATATGCCTTTGTTTCTCCTTATACTTAAACAAAGTCTTGATGTTAAGAGATTGTTTCATTAATGTTAATGTAGTGGTGGTTAAATACTTCTGTATGCAAATTGATGCATAAGATACCTTCCTATTTAATAATCCTCACAACCTATTCAAAATTATAATTGCTCATGGTTTTGGAGTTTGTTTTACTAATATTAATGTATTGGTAGTTAAATACTTCCATATTCTAATTGATGCATGAAACTCCTTTCCATTAGATTCTTGCAGCCTGTTCAAACTTCACAATTGCCCATGGGTTGGAGTTTGTGCATTTGTGTGGTTGAATTTTTCAAATTGCATATGTATAATTTTGTTGGGCTAGCATAAAAAAGTTGGACGAACGTGCTTATTTTGGATCTAGAATCTGCATCCAACACAAAATCCCATGCATTTTGGGTTCGGGTTTGGTTCCCAGTTCTGGATCTAATCTTGGTACTGCTGATTTAGGCCAAAGTCAATACATTTTGATGATGTGATCTGAGCCCTTGGTGCCATTGATGTGTTTGTATATTCAATGTGGAAGGATCCAACCCCATTCTGACTTGTGACCATCCTTAATTTAGAAATATTAATTGGAGTTTGCATAATTCTGTGTCTTCTGAAGTCAAAAGTACCTGTGAAATACACATTCTCCATTATCCATATGCATAGTTTCTTCTGCTTTCATTAATGAATGATGGGCATGAAGTGGAAACGTTTGGCAAAAGGAGAAACACTGGTGACCTATAGCATGGAGACATGGTTTTTCCATAGAAGGAACTCTATCGATGTTGTATGTAATACTTAGTGAGTCCTATATGTATTGGGAGGCTTATTACTTATATTAAGACCATGAAATAATGTTTCATATCTTAGTCAAGACGTTTAGGTGGTTTGTGAGAAAAGAGTGATACACACACACACACACATATATTACTAATGTTCTCTATTTTTGTTTAATACCATGGGGTGCCATGCACCGATAGAACAGGAGCATATAGTAAAATTTGGTCGCTAGGTTTACGACCAAATAGGATCAATTTTATTGACATTATTAGTTTGAAAATTTCACAAATGACTAATTATACAACTTTTCCACTATCACCTACAAATTCCAGTGGAGTGGGACCTTCATTAAATTACAATTTGAGCTGGTAAACTTCACTTTCTTCTGGTTGACGCTAATGATACGTATTCATATAATGTGATAGGGTTCTTGCCCGGCATGTAAGAGGCGGTTTGTGGGCTATCGTAACCAGATCATCCGCTGTGCGGGCTGCAGAAACATTGTATGGCAGCCAGGGAGTGACTTTTCAGGTAGAGGAGGCGGAAGTCGGCCAAATCCTTCTGACCCTGATATCATTGATATTGAGATTGAAGAAAAGTAAGATACGGCCAACCATGTACTGCACTGTCTGTTAGCACCAAGAGAAAATACAAGGGAGCAAAACTTGTTCACATGTAAATCTTTGGATTTGTTTGTTGGTTTTCTCTCTTTTTAAATTCTGTATAACTAGTCCATCATAGGCTGTTAAAGAGTGATGTTTTCTAGCTTTCCTCTGATGAAGTGCTAATAAATTTTGCCAGGTTATTTACAATTGAGAAAGTATTCAATAATCAATTGCAAATGTCACAGATTTCTGTAACTACTTGTTCTTCATGAAAAATATAAATTACAAGGCAGGTAAGTGACCAGATTTTTCTTTTTTTTTTTTGATTGAATAATAAGGATAATCGATCAGTATTATGCCAAGATAACGAGGTTTTATTTATTTCAAAGTAAAGAATACACACTGAACGGAATTTTTATTGTTCGAATCGATAACTTAAACAAATACCCTGCACCAACTTAATGCCAACAACAAAAGAACACGCTATGAATATTACAAACGCGAATAAGAAATAAGAATCAAACACATATAAGCACAAATCAATATATCTAATATTTGAGATCCATTAGTTCAATTGCACTCCAGAGTCATAAGAATCTCCAGGCTTCCAGTTCTCTGGTATTGTGTTGATTGGCACCAGCCATGTCTCATCCCCATCCTCATCACCACTCACAAGCATCTTTATCAACAGTGGCCCACTGGGAGGAGGGTTCGCAGTCCACACTGTTCCATAGCTTCGGCTCAGCAGCTTGCATGTCAAATTCACAGTCTATAAACACCACAAATCACAAATCAAGCATAAGTTTTTCTGGGTTGAATAATTATAGCATGCATGCTAGTTCAAAGAAAATGCTTGGAGATACAGTTATTGTTTAATCATTACCTCACAGAGTTGGACAGCAGTTATGTCCTTAGCTCCTTGTTGATACTCTATCAGAAATGCCAAGTAGCCTGGGAAGTTGCTTGCCTCATCAATCTTGAATGTGATATTTTTGTTTGGCCAACTACATGATATCCTGAAAAGGAACATTGATAAACCATTAAGATTATCAATTGCACTACTTAATAATAATCTTCTTATTAATTACTAAATTTCTAAGAACTTGTATATATATATATATGCTACCTCCTGTACTCAATGTCTACTACTCCAAGTGACAAGAGAGAAGCACCAGCATCTGCAGTTAAACCCATCTTAGAAAAAGCATGCTGGCTCAGTATGAAGTCAGTGTTTCCACTCGCTCCCGAGTCCGTTATGACGATTGTTACTCCGTTCGGTGAGCAGAGGCTGTTACCTGTGCATCTCACCTGTTTCAGCAGAAAGTGTTAGACAATGTGAATTAAGTTCATGTTGTTAAAAAGATGCTGAAAAAGTAGTGATTCAATATTTAAAAGAAAATTAACCTGGTAGCATGCACCACAACCCACACCATTCCTGTAGAGATTTGAAGCTGCTGAAACATCACCACCATTGAGTGTTGCTCCAAAAGTTTTATACCCACATGCACCATCTGAAAGTATACATATACAGATATTATGTAAGAATGTGTAAAATTAAATAAGACTTCTCTAGTTAATTATATTCACTGCATGCATGGATTGAACTTTACCTGAAGTTCCTTGTTGATCAGAGTTTGGGTAGTACGCAGCCCTTGAATGGGTAAAAGCAGTAGTGTCAGCTCTTGCAGGAGATTGGCATAAATGAAGAGCACATAAGAAGAGGAGAACAAGGAGTTTGGAAGAAAAGAAAGCCATTAATGAACTCTCCCAAGAATACAAACAAGAAAAGAAGGAACTAGTAGTACTAGTACTTGTTGCTGTTGTCTATGAAATGCAGGGCATGGGGGTTGGAGTATTTATAATGAAACCAGAACACAACCTGGTTTAAAATTTGGTAAACCTCAAGCTTTGACATTCTTAAAAAACTCTCAAAGGAAAGACTTTGTTATTTGACATTCAAATGTATTGGATTGTCTGCAACCAAACACTTTTAGACTTCAAATCTTGGTAGTTACATATAATCAAAAGTTCATCAACTTTTTTTTTTTTTTTTTTTTTAATTTTTTAATCCACCTTTTCTTTGTTTCTTTACTTTCCATGCTCACACATGAAGGTGTTATGTTCTTAATATAATAATCTCGTTTACACGGAGAAATGTGACCATAAGAACAGGTATAATATTATCTTTTTATCACATAATCTCCATGCAAACAATGCTTAAGGTGAGTGTTTTAATTATTTTATACTTATAGACACATATAATTAGTGTCTTTGTTATATATTGAATCAAAAGATACATATGAATTGCCTGTTCTATTCTATAAAGTATGCATGTTTATTTAGTTAGTGCTCTGATACCACTAAGTTGAATATTCTATTGTAAAAGAAGTATATACATGTATCTATGTCTGACATGGACCCAAAGTTAGGCACTTGAACACTAAGGCCATCTCTATTACAATTCCAACTTTCCCTTGTGATCACACATCAAGGCGTCTCTCCATTCAAGTTGGTGAGTGGAAGGAAGGTGACAGGAAAAAACAGTCTTCCTTTTTTGTTAAACCTTAAGTAACAGAGATTTACAATCAAGTTTGATAGGCATATGAACATAAGAAAATGAACATAATATGAACTTGATCTTTAATTAGACATTGAGATCTTGTTTTTCTTGTTATCTTCCTTGGTATTCAATTCAGGTAGGCTGCTGAAAAATTCTTAGTCTCTTATGACAATGTCAGTATTACATCATCCCTTACATGGATGCCATTATCAAGGTCCTAACCCTAGTAAGGTAGCTTCTAAACTAGAAACAAGCTAGCCTAGATGTGTATATACAACAATATTCCAATGGATAAGAGAAGATGGGCAGGTAATATTCTAATCTTGGTTAAACAAAACAACATTTTTTTGCTTTTTAATTATTATTTTACAAAGTGGACAAGTTATCCTATGCACTCACCCTTTAAAATCCTTATTTTGGAGAGGAGTGGAATCAGGAATGGAAATGGTGCGGGGCGGGACGGGGAATGTGATCCCTGTCCCCATCTCCATCCTTGCTCTCCACGGGGCGGGGATTCCCCAGTTTAACTCACTCCCCCGCGGGGATCCCTGCCCCACGGGGAATCCCCGCCCCGCCTAAAACATTGACTTAAAGTTTTTTTTTATAACATGCACATCATATACAAAATAAAAATTCACACAAAATATTTTTCCTAATAAGTCATAGTATAATGTATGATTAAACAACAACATTAAGAATTTAATATACAAATTAAGTAATACAAATAACATAAAGTTTGAAGCTAAATTAAAATTACAAATCCATTAATAAATTGATAATGCAAAACTAGCACAATAATTCATGCTTCCATCAATTTTTTTTTTTTCCTCCAAATCATTTATATTGAGAATCTGATTTTACTACCACTAGCATCTTGACATGATAACTCCTCATTCAATAATAAACAAAATTATAAATATATAATAAGATTATAAATAATATCAAGATTAAAGATAAAATTTTATAAAAAATCATATTTACCTCATCATTCTCATCCTCCTCTTCATCAAATGTAGAAGAAATAGCTTGAATTGTTGACCATAACCATGAATCTTCAAAAATAAATAAATACATAAATAAACAAGCAATTTTTTCACAAATAACATTAACTTAATAGAAATAAATTCAAGTAATAATAATAATAATACCTTTCAACCAATCTTGTGTGCACATCAACGCTTCTATTGTGTTTGGGTGAAGTCTACTACGATGTGGATTTATGATAAATTTCGCATGGCATGATAAATTTGATATTTTAATAAATATTTAAAGATTAATTTTTTAAAGATAAAAACTCACTAGATATTAGATAAATATTTAAATAAAATTAATTATGTTATATGAGGTTGTAACCCCACTACCCAGCATCGGGGTTATTTTAAAGATAAATAATTAGTTTTTATGAATATTAGAAATTTGAAAATTAGAAGTTTGAATTTTAATTTTGTAAATATATTATATTATAATTTTATTAAATAATTTAAGATTTTATTAAATAAATATGTTTTAATGAAATATATAAATATAAATAGTTAATAAGTTGTATGAAATAATTGTGAGTCTCATTTTATAATATAAAGATAAATTAATGAGCAAGAGTTTAAATGTTTATTGGATTGAAAAAATAATATTTATCACTAAATAAATAATATATAACCGTTATTTCAAATTTATTGTTACAATTATATTTAAACTCAGTTATTTTAAATTAAGTTTCTATTAAATAGAAAAGTTATATTTACTAAAACTTATTATTAACTAAAAATATTAACAAATAAATATTTATTGATTATATATAATATTATATTAATGTTGAAATAAATTTTAATAAATACACTAAAAATATATAATTTTTTTTTTTTGTTGGGGAAATGGGGAATTCCCCCGGGGCAGGGATCCCCGCAGGGCACAGGGCGGGGAGAGCATTCCCCGCCCCCGCCCCGATAGGCGGGGAGGAATTTTTCCCCGCTTCCCGCCCCGCTGGGGGATGTTTCGGGGAATCCCCGCCCCGTCGGGGCGGGGCCCCGCGGGGAGGGGGATCCCCCCGCCCCACTTGCATCTTTGAGTGGAATCTTTAATTTTTCGCATAAGAGTTAATGGTCTAGTTAACCAACCATTTGCTAATTCTCCACCTCTTAGTTAAGCTTATTTGGTATTTTTTACCTAGACTTTCATGCTTCCCAACCCATCTTGTATTCAATATGAGTTATGGGATTTGCGAGGAATCTACCTTGCTAGCCCTTTTTGAGAGGCAAGTGAATTACTCATTTGGGTTATAATTTGGAATATGTTGTAATAAAAGAATGTTGCTGAGTTTTCTTGATAAATTATTTTTATACTATGCTATTATGTTGAAAATTATTTATATGTTTGCGTTTTGGTTCAATGTAGCTAGTGAAACCATTATGGCAAGGTTAGAAGACACAACAATAAAACAGTAAAATATATTTTATGGGCCATTTGGTTCGCGGTAATGAGATTACCTCGATAATAAGGATGGAAATGTTATATGGCTGGGAATGTTGTAGTAATTTGATATTACTATGTTTGGTTGGAAACTCATATTAACAGAAATGGTTCATTACCGCGTTTGGTTGGATATGGTAATCAATTTGGTAAAGTATGAAAATTCCCAAAATACCCTTCAACCTTAAATGAATCCACTCATCCAAATCACACACATATAACTTCTATAACATATATATATATATATATATATATATATATATATATATATATATATATATATATATATGGCAAAAACCCTTGTAATATACATGTTTAAATTACAAAATAAAATATAATATATATTAATAATATATATATTACATGTAATATATTTATAATGTATTGAGGAATAATTTTTTGGCATTAAGCTCTTTGCAGTAGTCTCTGTCAAACATTTATGAAGTTGCTATAAAGTTTTAAAATGATTACTAATTCTACTAACCTTTGCATGTACAAATGATGCAATAAAAACAACTCAAAAAGAAATGGCATGACTTAACACAAAAACCCCAAAACTTTCAATCCATGTGCAAGAACAACTTATAAGTCCATTCAAAATCAACCACATAAAGTTTCAATTCAAAAGTTAATATTCTCATGAATCCATTGAACAATCGAATCCATAAAAAGTTTTAACCCTAATGGCAACCATCCAAAACTCAATCAACATATTTTTTCTTGCGCGGTTGGAAACCAAAAGCTTTAATCCGGTGGAACCCTAGCGTGAGTGAAAAGAAAAGTGTTTTATTAATTTTTAATATCACACCCTATGCTTTATTAAAATTATTATTTTTATAAAAATGGTATATTTGACCAAAAAAGAATATCACATTACCATCATCTTGGTAATCTAAGATACCCACCTATTTTGGTGGTAATGAGATTACCAAGTTCCTTGATAATATGTCAAGGATGGTAATCTTATATTACCATCAATATTACCGTTGGTCTTGATCCAAACATAGTTATCTTTACATATTACCATGTAACACATGGTAATGTTTTCATATTACTGTGAACCAAACGGCCCCTTAGAATTTCTTGGTTACCACACTGACCCAGACGGTGACCTAAAAAAAACAAATTAGTAAGGAGCTTGGGTTTTAGTTCTGTCCCCCAAAGTGCACTAGGTCTTGTTGCAGCGTCCGGTTTCCCTTCTTTTATCTTTTTGTGGTTTCACTTTTTCTACATTATTTCAATTTTTTATTAGTTGTTTATTTTCTCTTTATTTTCAATAAATGTGGTTTATTTATTTTTTTTTAAAAAAAACATGTATAGTAATATTTCGTTTTAATTTTTTTTGCATTTATTTCCTGTGTTTCGTAATTATTTTAATATATTTAGTATTATATATATACCGAATACTTTATTTTTTTAATAGATGTGATTTATTTACTTTTTATATTATTAACAAAAATTAGAATTTTACATAATAAAAACAGCTATAAAACAGTGTTATTATTATTATTATTATTATTATTTATTAACAAATGACAAGAATTTTCAAGGCAAATCAAAGAGGTACACATAGGTAAAATTAATACTTCAATACATTTTTGCTCTCATTTTACATAGACTTTGAGATTTGATTTTGGGTTTTTCCTAAAACAAACATCACACAAAATATCTGGTGCCAATCCACCAATAGACTTTTGACTAGTGTCTTTTTCTATTATTTTGATTGGTTAAAAAAATGAGGAGATATATATATATACATAATTCTCCTAAGATTTGATTATAACATCTCATTATCTTCATTTAAACCCAATAAAAACTTTGAGAACGAATGTCATTGGTACACAGGTCTATGTTTTCTATAATGTTTTCTTTTTTAAGTGATAAAACTTTTTAATGTTATTCGTTTGAACCCGTGAATTATGGCCGTTCCAATAGAATAGAACAACCTTTTATTTTATGGAATATATATATATATATATATATATATATATATATATATATATGCTCAAAGGTTGAGTGCTATCTTTCCAGGAAAATAGAATGCCTTTCTCTTGAAGCTTTAATTAAGATGCTGCTTTTCAAGGCTTTGATGAGATAATAATGTTTTTGTCATTTCATTTGTGGGTTTCTTATATTTAATTTGGTTCTAAAATGTTTTGATTTAGAAGACGTCTGCCTTTGTTCCTCTCCTTTTTTTTCCTTTCCATTTCTGTCTCCCATAACTACCAGACATGTGTGACATTACACATCATTTCTCCTTGAATTTTGTTGAAAAACTGGCAAATATTGACTAGCCTTAAATATCATCTTTGAACCAGCAAGTATTTGTTCTTTTTTGAACTATATATTTATATATTTTTTAATTATAGAACCCACTAATAAGCCTTTCTGAAGTCGGTTCCCATTAAAGTGCTGATAAAGCTTCACACATTAGAGATTTTCATCTAAAATAAATCATCTTTTAAAAATAACACTATTTTTTATTAAATTTGAATATATCATAGCTTTCTGAGTATTAGGTACATTTATTTATCTTTAAAAAGGTTGCTGATTTTTATAAACTAAACTCATCTCAATATTAAGGAAAGAGATTACTTTTTATTTTAATTATCCAGGTTTTTTTTTTTTCACATTCTTATCGTCCCATATATTTCAAAACTATAATTAAAATATTTATCACAAAAGCAAGTTTTTCTTGGATTTTAAATTTCAGATTAAAAAAAAGGCAATTAATTAAAGCAATATTAATTATTTAATTAATTAAATCATAAATTATTGCACGTGAGTTTTAATATGAGCCATGGTGTCTGGAGGGAGATTCGGGGAATCTCCGTTCGCATCGATTCCCATTTATACGTCTCTCTCTCTCTCTCTCTCTCTCTTCTCTCTCCGTCTCTCATTTCACGATCTTTTAGCTTCCGCTCCCCCGTGATTCTCTCTCTCTCTCTCTCTCTCGATCTCTTGATCTTTTGATCGCTTGATTTCGATATCACGTTAAGCAGCTTCAATCCGGAAAGAGCATCGCTTTCCGATCTCAAAAGATGCCTGTTTTTGAGAGGTAATCTCTTCGCATTTTCTGTTTTTTTTTTATACATTTTTTTTTAATTTTCTTTGTTGATTAGTTTGTTTAATTTGTTTGCGATGTTGTAATGGTTTGTGAAGTCGTTTGGATGTTGCTAGTGAAGCCGTTCGTAAGTTTTTTTTGGTTGTTTGATGGAAATTTTAGAGTGTTTAATCGTCTAAAGGGTTATCTGCGAAATTTATTCTATACCTTTTGTTTTTTTAATAATTTTGTTCTTTTTATTGTTTATATTAATTTGGTTTAGATGTCGTTTTTGTGATGTTCGGTTGATCCTTGAGCGAATTTAACCCCCCCTGCTGTTCTTGAATTCATCTGCAGATTGTTTTGGTTGCAGATTGGCATATGATTATTAATGGATTAGTAACATTTTGCTTTGATTTGCTTTGGTTTGGCATCTGTTGATTCTGAGAAGGTTTTATTTTTTTGTTTTTCATTTATTTAGGTTTCCATATGTTTTTGAGATGTGATGTTTCATCAGGTCCATTTCTTTCACAGATTGCTTTTACTATGGATAGAAATATTAAGTATCTGTCATTGATTAAAAAGATTATAGGATTGTTTTTGCTTGTGTTCTGGTTGGAATCTTTTAGTTTTTAATCAGCATTTTTGTTCCTTTTCTTTCTTCTGTTCTTTTCTTTTTTGCTATTAATTAGGCCTATACGGTTTCATGGGATGTTCTGATGATTCTTATAAATGTTCATCCATTGTTTTGATGGGTAAGAATTATTTGAGTCCTTTGATTATGCAGTATGCTTTGCATTGTTGTCCTGCAGTCATGCATTACAAGTATTTTCTCTTAAGTTGCAACTCTTGTGTTTGACATGTGCTTCCGGATAGAAGCCTTATTACTGGTGGTAGTGCTCATTTTAAGAATATGATATATAAATTTTACTCTCATTCAGACCAAATAATTTGATGAGAAAACCGCATTCTTACATGATGGACCAGATTAGATTTAAGTGTTGCTTAAACAATCTCCACATGAGGTGTTGGAGGAGACAAGATCATAGTTTGATACGCCAAGCGAAGGGTTTCATAGGTTGTAGGTGTAACTTCTATTATTGTCAAACCATTGGTGATGCCTAATTTATTTACGATGCTTAATTTTATAGTGTTTTTCATACTCACCAGAGTGAAGGCTTTTTAGACTGATTGAAGATTACTTTTGCACATTTTAAAGAAAGAAATTTTTTCTTAACAATGCTGATGAGTAAGTTGTCTGGCATTCTCGGTTGAAAAGTTTATGTTATGCTTGTGTCTAGTGGACACAAACTGAATTAAGGTTTAGTTTGAATCATATTCAATTTGAGTGGAATATCCTTTGCTATTCCAAATGAGCATGCTTTCTGTCATGCATATTTTCTTACATAAAGATTAATGATAGTCCTGTGTGGTTAAAAGCCTTTGAACTATTCTATGGTTACAATTGGTGCCAGATCAAATTAACTCGTTCCTGCTCTCTTGTTCAGTCACATTCTCTTGTTTTGTCATGCCTGCCATTTTATTTTTTCCTGAACCTTCTTCTAGGAAAACAGATTGATGAATAATTTTTTGCTCAATGGGCAGCACTAACTTGCAGTCTTAATCTTGTTGCAGCACTTGTTCATTGGCTAAACTTGCTCCTCTTGAAGCAGTGCTCTTTGATATTGATGGAACATTATGTGATACAGACCCTGTCCATTATTATGCTTTCCGAGAAATGTTGCTAGAGGTAGGAATTCTTTCACATCAGTCCAGACTAAGATATCTGCATGTTGTCATTTAGAAAATGAGGCTAAAGTACAGTTAGTGATGATAAGTCACACATTTGTTGCAGATTAATTACAACAATGGGGTCCCCATAGATGAAGAGTTCTTCATCAAGAATATTGCTGGCAGGCACAACGAAGACATGGCCCGCAGACTATTTCCTGACTGGGATCATGAGAGGGCAATGAGATTCATGGATGATAAGGAAGAGTATTTCCGCAAGTAAAACACTCACTCTATGCCTGCACCATTAATGCTAACAAATTTCATATCTAGTATGGACAACTTTTTCTGAGATAATTAAGTATATCATTGGCAGGCTTGCACCAGAGCAGTTGAAAGCGGTAAATGGTCTCCATAAATTGTGTAAATGGATTGAGGATCATGGTATAAAGCGTGCAGCAGTGACTAATGCTCCAAGGGCAAATGCAGAATTAATGATCTCGCTTCTTGGCCTCACGGACTTTTTCCAACTTGTCGTGATTGGTGGTGAGTGTGAGAGGGCCAAACCCTTTCCAGATCCGTATTTGAAGGCTCTTGAAGTCCTCAATGTCTCCCGTGAGCACACCATTGTTTTTGAGGTAGTATCTCTTGCATATAACAATCAGCACATTTAAAATTATTTTCCATGTCATTCTTTGCTGTTACCTATACATGTTTATTTGCTTCTTCAGGATTCACCCTCAGGGATAAAAGCTGGTGTGGCAGCTGGCTTGCCTGTGATTGGCCTACCGACTAGAAATCCTGAGGAGCTCTTGACAAACGCTGGAGCCACCTTCCTCATTAAGGATTATGATGACCCGAAGCTTTGGAACGCATTGGAAGAGCTTGAGAAAGATGTAGCAACTTAAAGTTGTGGTAGTAGCAGGCTGACGGTACAATTTTTTTAGATAAAAAGGAAAATCCACATGAATGGTGTATTTATGCGTTAAAAAAAACCTCTATTATGGTTAATATGCTTGTACCCATTTATTTTAAATAACATGATTGCACTTGCCAGGCTTGGCAATGATATCCGCACCTAGAAATTGTTGCTCCGAGCGGCAATCAGAAATCACACACCACATACCACCGATTTGTCATTGCTACAATTTTGTTGTAAGCACCCCTTTGTCAAAGCAGGACTTACTTGCATGATGTATTATTTCACAAAGCTGTTGTCGCTCTCAGGCAGTCTTTAATCGTGATTTATGCACCAACCTTCATGAACTTGCACTTTATGTATTATCTTGAACAGCAACAGCTGACGGAAACACCGGATGGTGCTAGCATTGTTCCACTAGACAACCATGTTACAGACAATGCCATTATTGTCTATCTGAGTACATTGAGAAGGGGTCTTTATCCGCCCTAGTCTTGTTCATTCATCACCAAGCTCAGAGCAACTTATTAAATCTTCTTTTTTGTCATAATTACTAACAAAATATGATTGTACCTCAATAAGAATGAAAACAAACACCTGTTATAATAATAAATTTCGTATAATCAATGATCGTGTTAACATCTGTTCTGATGAACAACACTAACAAATAAACTATCAATACATACGCATTAAACAATCTAATAGTGTAGAAGAAAAAAATGGGTGCGCAGTTTTAAATGAAAGGCAAGCCGCAGAATAAACATCAGGATTCAACACCACCAGGGACCAGGGATGGGATTGAGAACAAGCAGGTGGTCACGGATATTATGTATACCTGCCACTGCACATTGTATGGTACAACTCCCAAATACTGTATGTTATATATGCCGTGTTACTTTATCAATCATCTGGTCCAAGCAACAGAGTCAATTTCATCCCTAGCAGACTTGTAAAGCTCAAGCCTTTTAGCACATTGCACCCTGCGATCCATCAATGCAGGATCCTCATCCAAGAGCTGTGCAAGCTGCTTGCCCTACACAGGTAAGAACATAATCATGACTAAACAGTTGCTGAGGACTGACTCACGGACATTGAATGCAAAAGATACTGCAAGAGAGACAAACCTCTTTCTTCCCAATTTGTGAATAGAAATGATTGAGCAAAGATCTCTTGGCTTCTCTAACTTGGCAATAGACCACTGCCTTTGGGATAGTGTTTCTAAGTGTATCTGAGACCATCGTTATGTAAGATGAAACATTGGAGGCTATCCTCCTGAAATGTCCCTCAGAATATCTATCAATAGCAGCAGATGGCGCTTGGGCTGGCCCTTGGGCTGACCCTTGGGCTTGACCCTTGGCTGGGCCTTGGTTGTGACCTTGACCTTGGGCTTGTTGACCATAGCCTTGGGGGTTCCCCATTTCCTGTGGGAGCCTACGGAAGAATTCCACTGTTAGATACGAAGCTTCCATGTCAACCAACCGTAATGAAGTCTTCCGACCATCCTCACGAAATCTTTCCAAAGCCTCATATGAGGCAGCCGCTAGTTCGGCCTGGAGGGAGGGGAATCTTCTCAATTCCTGATCATCAAATACGTCAGCATGTGCTTAATTTGGTAACGATGAAACCCATGTTGATCAAAATATCCAAAAAATCTGATGGCCTTACCTGAGTTTCTCCAATTGACTTCCTCACCAGTTCCTTCAGAACAAAGTGGACCTGTGATATAGGTTAATCAGGCAGTCAGTGCAAGTGTAATGCATGACAATAGGGAAACAAAAAGAGTTAAGAACATCCTTACAGCATCCACAGATGCTTCAGCTGGACCTCTGAAGTAGCTCAGAGCCCCCTCAATCAGGCGACGATAACCTTGCTCAGGAGCAATTAGATGTGGTTGATAACCATCTGCCTCAGAGACCACTTTTCTCACATTTTGGAGGGAGAGATGCCGATCAATAGGAAGCTTCTTCAAAGCAGCAGGGAGTTGATTGTCAAAAACTCCATATATCCGATCACCACCAGCTCGCCTACAATTAAGTAGTCATTCACTTAGTAAGATACCAATAATAAGAAGTACAATCCAAATACAACACAAAAGGAATAAACTGCTGAGGAAAGAAAATCAGTTTCAACATCTCATTCATATGAATTACAACAAATATTGTCAAGATATATCTAAGTGTAGGATAAAATTCTGAATAAAATCTCTTACAAGTTTTACTTGGGCAATATGTCTTAAAATCATGACAAACTTCTTGCCTCACATTTCAGTCTAGGAGGGTAGAAGTTATATAGAGTAAAAAGTTCCTTTCAGAAGTTACTTCTACTACATGGATTTCTAACATCAGCGCTAGACAGGGTATGACACTAACATGAGGATAGTCTTGTCAAAATCAAAATAAAAAAATAAATAAATAACATTCACATGAGACAATATTCATATGACTCAATGGAAAGTAAGATCTTGAAAAAAATTGTACTTTGAACGCGATAAAAGCAAGCTTGAAAAGAATTTATTTGGTTTTAGAAGGTGCAACATAAAACCATAGCCTGATATCAATGTTTGCAGCAAATCTATAAAGAGACACGGTTATTTCCTTGGCCTCGGGAATCAAACAACCTAAAAGATGAGACAAAATAAAATAAACATAATTCGGAACCACCATTATAATTTATACAGCCATCACAAATACCATAATATTATATTTTTAACAAATCCAAACATTTTGCATTAAAGTGGCATAAGGCCATCTGTTTCTTTCTTATAGCAATAACTATGCATGTAAACAACAGCAAAGAAAATTAAAACTTCTTACCCTCCATCAAGATGCTCCTTAAAAACACGATCAAAAGCACGACAGAGTTCCAATATAGTGTACAATTGAGCCTGCATAAAACGCTAGGGTCATCATCTATATAAATGAAATTAAGGTTATTAAAAACTATATAAAGAATACTCACCCCTGGATCAACAGCAATAGGTCGTCCAATTTGATCCATCTCTTTTTCCAATTCATCTACTGTTTTGTTTATCAAAGATGTGATACTTGGTATGCGCGACCTAATTACAGACTCCAGATGCTGAATGAATAAAATCAATTCAAATACAAAATTAAGACTAAAAATTAGTTGGACACCAAATTTTAAAGTTCATCATCAATTAAAATGATTGCGTTGTATTGCCTTTGAAAGAAGTTTTGCAAGATATTCTGAGCCCATTTTGCTAGCTAAATGTGAATAATCAGTACTAGTCTCAAAGTATTCTCGCTCATTTATCCTGGCAACAATCATGTCAACATTCTTATTGATGTCTGCCTGTGAACGATTGACAATTCCCACCCAAGGATGCTGCAACCGGTAAGATCTTCCTTCGAGAACCTAATAAGAAACACCTAGCCAGATCAGAACCCAAGCAAGTATAGAAAGGAATACAAATGAACACATTGAAAAAAAAGAGAGGAAAAGGAATCAACAAAAGCATTCAACATATTTGAGACTCTTCAAATTTTAATGCATGCAGGATGAGGCTGGACTCACATCAAGTGCATTTGTTCCTTTATCCATCAGATCTAGCTTTGTCAGAACTCCAAATGTGCGTTCACCTAATTGTAGATAGAGAGTACAAAAGAGTTAAGACCATCTTGCAACAATAAGGTACCACATCTGTGATATCTAAAATAAATTTTTGGCAATAGTTAAAGCCTAGCTCCATCTCATTACCTGTTGGATCAACTTCTCGAGCAAGTTTAATAGCATCAGATGTGGCAATGTCTTGGTTGGCAGGAGAAATTGCCAATATAATGCTGTTAGGCTACAAAATACACAAGATGACATGTAAGACTTAACCACAATGGAAGCCATGAAATCAAGTTGATATATTTCATAATCTATTAGAAAATCAGGAGTATGTATATAAAATATTGCGTTAAGGAGGTGTTATCCAACAATGATAATCTGATAAAGTATGTACCTGCTTTAAAGATAATGCAGGACTAACCCACCTCAGATTCTTTTGATGATGACATATCCAGTATTGTTAACATGAGAGAAATCAAACAATTACAAAGGAGGATTACACATTTTCCGTCACAGTACTCTAGAATTTTTTAGACCATTAATCAACAACTACAGCCACACGATAAATAGAGTTGATCTACCAGTTAGAACCCTATCAATAAATTATAGATTTAAAATATTGTTGATCTTTTTACAACAACAGAAGGTCCAAGACAGTATGAACTAAAACTGGGATTACTTATATTACTACAAGTCTAATTGAAAAAAGAGATAATTAAGTTTACAAGCGTCTCATTTGAACAAATTATCTAAAATTTGTTTAGTTTCTCAACTAAGTACCTTCTCTACATATGAGCGAACCATGTTTTCAATATCTGCAACAATACTTTCAGGTTGTCCCTCTGTAATAAAAAACAACAACAACAACAACAACCAAAGAATCACCACATGACGATCGGAACATAAACCATCATTATAAAGCACTTCTCTTGAGGAGGTAAGAAGAAAGAATTTACCTACAGCAACCTTGGTTAAACCAGGCAGATCGATCAATGTTAAGTTCACAACTGTATCAATAAAGCAGCAAAATAATGTCAAGAGATAATGATCCAGAATATACTCATGAAATAGCCTAAAGCAAAGAGATCCCAAAAATCATAACAAAACATTATAACCGAAAAAGGCCAAAGATGTGTGACTTCAAGCAAAACACCTTAAATCTCTTAAACAGGCAAATTATAACAGTAAATCATCAAAAGCAAAATTTCATAACAGCCAAACTCAATATATGTGTGACCTTCAACCCTTATAACAATGGCACCATTTAAATTAAGAAAAAAGGAGTATAAAAGGCCATACCATTTGGTGAGTAAATGCTGAGTTGGATGGGTATAGGAGAAATTTGTTTTGTCCTTCCAGTAATCCTATCAGTTTCATCTTGGATTTCTCGACGGACAAGGGCTGTGTAAGAGCAGCGTGATCATTAACAATGCCAATGTGCCACAAAATAACATTTAACTCAGAACTTGCATCCACATGCAATATTTTTGCATTAATATTGTATCCCCAAAACTCCAGTTGCAGGATATGTCGGTTTAGAAAACTATGATAAGAACTTGGATCTCAGTAATATATATGTACACAACAAATAAACCTATTGATTATCCTACACACTAAAGTATATTTGTATCCAGCTTGAAAATCGAAACAACACTATTTTCAAATGCAAGAAAATTTTGAGCTAGTCCAAAAGAACATCAAAAGGGTTCCAAAAGTTCATACTTTAAAATAAGCATGAAAATTGAATAATCTAACAATCGCAAATAGTCCAAAATTACAACAGCAATAACAGGCTGTGAGTCCTGACTCCCAACTATTTGGGCAACTACATGAATCCATCCCTTTCACATAACGTTTTCAAAGGCCGAAAAGCTAGATAAACCAAACGCAGGCATATCATTACATAAAGTTTACATTTTTTAAGCCTACTTTTCTTTCTCTCCCATGGCTTCCACCTGGAGAGCTTCCAACTTTCTTATGGGGGCATCTGCAAGTCTTCTATCAACATAACTATATCATATTAACAGATCTCTTTTCTCTTGTCTTTAATAATTGACCCCCAATTTATTTCGAAAGAATACAATCTTTAATCAGTCTTTCATAATAACGTATGGCATCTAACTCAACATTCTTTACCTCCCAACATTTTGACCTGTACAACTACTTTTCTATAAAACTTACATTTCCATCTAAGAGTATCTATGGTCAAATAAAACTCCAGGAGCCCTCCTCCATTTTACCTAACCTGCCTTAATCCGATTTGCGACATTTCCCATAAGTTCCCCATCATCTTGGATTATAGAGCCTAAATGCCAAAAACTTCTATTTCTACCAATCTCAGTATTATCCATCTTAATTCATCTCTCATTTCTACTAGTCTTATTACTGAAATCCTATTTCACATATTACATCTTTACCCTACTAACATGTTAGAAAATATTAATTGTTACATATGATTGTAATAATGATCCAAAACATTAATTGTTACAAATTTCAAATCAAAATAATGGATCCAAACATTACCAAATTGAATTGACAACATGACAAATAAACTATCAGATGATTCAATTCAAGCATAGCATCATTAAACTTATTGCTTACTACACCTCAAAACATCAAGAGCCAACCATGCTAGGATGAAGTTAAATAAAACAGCTTGCCCCAACATTTAGCGTCAATATGTATAAACAACAAAACTTAGCTTCTTGAGTGAACGGTTATAGACGTAAACATTTTTACTGTCATGATCTCCTAAAAGAAGAAGCCATCCGTCTCAAATAAATTAAAAATGGGAAGCAGTTTAAAAAATTGCTATCAGATAATAGCAAGTTCACGAAATTTTCATTCAGCAACCAGAAGTTCCACCCAGAAAAAAATAAAAAAATAAACTCACAGAAATCCGTGAACTTCCTGTTAGGCAAGTGAAGGAACTCAGCATACTCTTCTTGTCCTTCCTCCGTCTTGTGCAGCTGCAACACCAGCGGTCTCCTGGTCACGATCCCTTCAAGAACAATCAAGAACTGGTTGTTTTTATCTTTTATTTTTTAATATATAAGAAAAAGAGATGATCACAAATGTTCAAGCATCAACATATACCCCATTAAAAAAAACCCTCACCAGATCCACGGGGAAGAAAATCACGTCCAACGATACTCTCCAACACCGATGACTTCCCAGAACTCTGATCGGCACCCAAAGCAAGAACCAATTCAGAACCAAAACCACAAACCGAGGCACAGATATCGCACAAGAATCAAGATAAGAAAAACAGCAGAGAGGAAGCTAAGATCAACCTGACCACCAACGACGGCAACTGACGGGAGCGCCTCCCAAAGCGTAGGTAAAGCGCCATCGGCACCACCATAATCACCGAGCACTGTGCACGCCCTCTGAATCCGATTCACGAGCCCAATCAAGCTCTCCATGGTCGCCATCTCTCGAACCCTAACTTGCAGAGGAAATGAAAGAGAAAATCTAGAAAATCGAAGAAGAAGCAAAGCAGAAAGTCCTTTGGTTTTGTTGCTTAATTCTCTTCGGTCGTCGATCGACTTTTTTTTTACTTTCTAATCTTCCCATTCTGGCCCTGGGATTCCTTCTGGAGCCCGGAATAGCGGGGACATTCTCGGAAGAACAGCAGGGCATAGATATCGCGGAGATTTTTAGTAGTAATAATTAAGTATTCGTTATTCCAGGCCCCACGTGTCACCGGGCGGCTTGTTTTGAATTTCAAACGGCTTTCACACTCGGCG
Source organism: Dioscorea dumetorum (assembly GCA_902712375.1). Lineage (NCBI taxonomy): Eukaryota > Viridiplantae > Streptophyta > Magnoliopsida > Dioscoreales > Dioscoreaceae > Dioscorea > Dioscorea dumetorum. Next base: position 40,966 of record CACTHL010000757.1, read on the forward strand.
ACTTCGGCGATTTCATTTGAATTTCATCGCCGTGTTTTGTTCACATACCTTTTTTTAATTCTCAAGATAGACAATTGGGCCGGGCTTATCTCCGTTTTGGGCCTCATCACATTAAAAAGGGGGAAAACGGCCCACGAGTTTAAACCAACGATATGGATTTTAATATTAATACTAACAACATACGCATATTAAATAATTGAATACCATGCATGCATGCCAATCGAATGCTCAAGCAGGAAGGAAAGCGAGTAATTAATGTTACTAAAACTTTTTATAATCAAACAAGAAAGAAAGGAAGCAATTAATGCTACTAAACCTTGTTGTAATTTTCGCTTTATTCATACACGATCTCATGAAAACAAATCATGCTCGTATAGATAAAAACATAGACCAAATCAAGAACAAATATGCTGACTGACATATATATATATATATATATCTAAGAGAAGAACTTGCATGATCCATGACTACAGAACAATAAGTGGGAAATGCTTGATTTCCATGCCTTGAATTGCTTCTCATCTTGGAATAACAACTTTATGGTCCCCTCTGAAGTAGCAACTGCTACAAAATACAGCAGCCCACCTTCATCCTCTGTGAATTCAGCTCCTCCATCTCTATCTTCCATTATATCAATAACCCTATCTGAACAAGAGATTAGTTTTTCAGTTTCAGCTTAATTTTATTTAAAACAAAGAGAAAAAGAAAAATCCCTTTATCTAATATTGAAATACTTACATTCTTTGTATGTAGTGATGAATCCACCCATAAGCTTCTTCCCTAGTAGCAGAATGAGTTTACTGTGTTTAAGGTATATTCTTACGCTTCTTAGTTCCACCTTCCCTGCATAAAACCCCCAGTTAGTAATGCACACATTCCAAACCCCCATCAGAGATCTTTAATTAATACTCATGCACGTAATCAAAGTAGTGTACGTATATATGTGACTAGTTTAAGCATCAATCATTTACGAGTTTTTTTTTTTTTTATAAAATAAATCACAGTTAGTAAACACACACCAGCAGGTGTGCGAATGAGAAGTTTTGATCCATTTGAGAGCATCTTCTGATCATCAGAAAAATAGAGCTTTGATGCTGCTCTTCTCTCAAGCGTTGCCACTCCTCTTAAACCTGCATTCATTTAGCCATTGAATTAATCCAGTGACATATATATTTCATGCATATCTGCATACAGTTTAAGAATATTAAAGAAAAAAGAGTCTAATTTCTTGAATAATCACTTGAAGTTTTTCTACATATCAATCCAAACCTTGTAATACCATTGACATGAAATATCATCAACATATATATATATATATATATATATATATATATATGCAAAAACAAACACATTAAAAACTATTAGTTATCTGTCATACTTACTTGTGGCGGCATTTGCGGTGAGATCGAGCATATCGGCGGAAGTCCGAGTTTGGAGACCGGAGCTGATCGCAGAAGAAATATGGGCTCTTTGTGCGCCGACTGACTCAGCCGTCTCGGCACAGACTGTGGCTATCAAGGCTGCAGCTGAAGCAAGAACTGAATTCATCTTCATTTGATCACATACTTCATGACCTCCATTGATCAAGTTCATCATGGTTTTACCATGCTCGCTTGGCTCCAATGTACAGTTGGCCAAGATGCCAGAAATGGCTGCAGCTAAGTTTGCTACAGAGAGTGCTGCATTGACTTGAGATGCATGCAAGCGAAGCTCTTCTTTCCTTCTAGTCCGGCTTAATTTTAAGATATTTCCTAGAAGCTCTCTACTCAACCATGATTTCGGGTGTCCTAATTTCATCTATGAAATAAAAACACATATTAACATATGGATTGGATCGAAGTTACAAAAGTTAAACTAAGTCAAATATCATAAAAGATAATTTGGGTTCTTACCTTGCCAATTTGATGTTCTCTTTCATGAACTGGCCATGTCTGTATATATAAAATCAAGCTCACAGATGACATAAAAGATCACAAAGTTATTCGTTCAAAAAACCGGTTTTCAAGTTTCTTACCTTTTTATGCTCCATGTTCAATTCTTCAGCCTGAATGCATTGAATTTGAACTTCATTCTCTGCCATTCGCAGCTCCTCATGCTCTTCTTCTATGTCATCTCTACCTTCGAGGCGCGGCACTAAATTCTGCGTATGTTACTAGAATAACTAATAGTCCTACATCGGTTAATTCATTTAAAAACTATAGATTTGAATATATAAATCTAGACTTCTCATCTTGAAAACTTTCAAGATTTTTTGAGTTGAATTGGCTTGAATAACATATATTTGGTTTGCATCTAACATGCATGGTACCAGAGCTTTGTTTGTTTGGTCTATTTACAACCTATCAAAAATGTATATTAGACTAATTAAATGGATTTTAAATATATGAAGTTAGTTTTCATCTTATCAACTTGATGTGTTTGATTTATATTAAACATATATATCTGGTTAACATATATTGACAGGATTTAATCCAAAAAAAAATAAAATAAAATGAATGAGTAAACACAATACTCAATCAATTTCAAAGACATGGGTGATTAGGATCTCTCATGAACTGCATAGAAATCAATGTATCAAAAGATTTATAATGGATAAAGAATTAATGTGGTCCCAGTAGATCTCTTGGGTCTTAAAAAAATTTGCACTGTTTCAATTTTCCAAGTGAAGTGACAAATTAATTCATCAGTAACAAATGCGGAAAGTGGTCCTAAAACTCATGAGTTTCAATCTGTTCAAATAAAGAAAAAGTTAAAAGACTAGCTCTTACATTCACTGAGAATAACTTAAAGAAGTCATCAGAAGAAGGGCTCCAAGTTCTAGAGAGGAATTCCATTGCATGATAAGGACTCTTTGGATAATCCACAGGACATTGGCTTTCTGATTGTCCTGATTTTTCTTTTGATGATATCTCCATTACATTCACTTCATTTATCTTCTCCAATCTCTCATTCTATAATAACATGTAAGTAGAAATTAACTGAGACAAACAATGAAGAGAATTCTCTTATCTTTTTCTCAGTTCCTAACAAATCAAAATAACTAATATGTATATATATATATATATATATATATATATATACATACTAGTTATTTATATATGAGTGTGTAAAAACAGATGCATTTAATTAATTAAGCAACAAATTAAGATTCTCACCATTCTTGAATTCTTAGAAGGTTGCCTCCGAAATGATACTTTCCCTGGATTCATTCTTAGTGTTCTTTCCTCCATGGATAAACTGATAGAGTATGCAGGAACAGCAAAATGTCTGTGCTTATAAGTGACATAGAAATAGCTAGAAGAACACTTGAAAGTTAATGTTCATATCTGAAGCTTTCTGCTGATGATCTTTGTTGAGTGAACCATCATCTACAGAGAAATCAGTTAGAAAAACAACAAATAGAAAAAAATTCAAAGATAATAATTACACACAAAGGAAGAAAAGAAAGGGAAATAACTTAGCCAAGTTGTTTCTTTATTTCAGAACAAGCAAAAAAAAAAAAAAAAAAAAAAGAGGTTTCATGAAAGAAAATGTTTCATTATCTGAGCAACAAGTGGAAAGTAAAGAAGTTTCATCAGTTAAAGAAAGTAAACAGAAAACTCATCAAAAAAAAAAAAAAAGAACTTACTGAAAATACAAATCTATGAATGACAAGTGATCTTATTCTGTAAGAGCATGCCCTAAAGATGAATTTATACACATTATAAAAGACAAAATGCATGTGAAATGCACGAGACCATTTCAATAATGTGTAGGTATATATATATATATATATATAAAGATATATACGTATATATATATATATACAAAAGCTTTTAACTTCAATACAAATTCTCAATGCCTAGATAAGCCAACCTTCCTTAAAATAGGACAAATTGCTTAAATTAGTTAATAGTTACTGCCTTTTGTAGACTCCTGATTTGGGGAAACTGCAGCTAAACAGAGGATTTTGGACATTAAACAAATAAAAACTAATGTCTAGAACAGTCATATCACATTGCAAAAGCAAGTTTAGATTTGGGACAAAAGGAGCACATTGAATTAATATTTGCAAGTAATATATATATGAATATGATCAAAAGAAGAGCAATTGGATGTGTGTGCATAGGCATTGGGGGTATAAGCTAATCTCAGTAATTGGAGTTACCAACCACGTGTTGTGCCCAAAGCTCGACGCATAATCAGCATTTTGGCTAATTACTTCATTTTACACTTGTTTTATCTAACAACCCAAAAAAAGGATGCAGGAGTGGTGTATCTTCTCTCCAACCTGGTTTTTTTAACCATTCAATGAAATGTGGAATAATAAGTTATATAGAAAAGAACTCAAAAAGCCCTTAAACAGTTGCAGCCGGTTATCTTAGGATATGTTCATTTGGGCATAAGTGGAGGGAAGTCAGGAAGCGGGAGAAGTGACACTTCCCTGAAGTGCTATGAAGTGGTGGAAGTGATATGACTTCCACCACTTTTTTGTGTTCGTTTTCTAAAAAATGTCTCTTCCATGAATTGTTCATTTTCCCATTTTTGGTGTTTATTTCGGTAAAAATGGTGTAACTTTTGAAGGGTCTTTAGAAGTGGGGGACCTCGGTGAAAAAAATACTGAAGTGGGTTTAGTTAAAACCCTTCAGTTCCCACTTCAGAGGAAAAGAACATCAGAAGTGACGGAAGTCAGTCAATTTCTCCCCACTTATGCCCAGATGAACACGCCCTTAAAGTTCTTTTTTTTTTCTGAAAAAATTCTAAGAGAATACAATAGACAATTAATGCTTAAAAATATAACTATGCTACTTAAATTTTTTTTTTTTTAGCATATTTGAATTTTAGAAAAGTGCATTTATTTTATTTTTATTTTCTTTTACAGTTGACATTCCTTCTGGTCACTTAGAAGTTCAGTGATGACTAGTGATAAGTGATCTCTTGAAAAACATAATTGTTAATTTAGGGATTTGAATCGTGGATAAATTGATAATAACTACAGCATCTCAACCATCAAAATATCAAAATATGTTATATAATTTATTTAGAATTAAAATTTTTATATATTTGAATCTATATGATTCAAATCCCATCTAATTTAGCCTCTGAGGTTTGAATTATGGTCAATGGATTACAACCCCATTATTTCAACTTCCAAACGATGTTATATAATTTGTTCAAATTTTAATTTTATAAATATTTGAACCTGTACCTTTAAAATCTCACTTATTAGTTAATTACCAGCTTGATCAGAGCATCTATTGGATGACAATGACCACTTGTCAGTTTGGTTAGAACACCTATCAAGTCACAATCTCTTATGAGTTTAGTGACTGCATGGCTAATTCAGTGCCCAGATGGTTAATTACAAGTTCAGTTTTAATGCCGCTGATTTTTTATATGATTGGTGAATCAATGGCACTTCAGTGATTATAGAGTCGCTTACCAGTATTGTTACCCATTTTCTTCTTAAATGTCATCTTAATATAATTCATGTAAGAAGAATAAACATTGTTTTTCTTTTAAGAAAAAAAAGCTACATAGTAGCTATTTATTATTAATAATAGAAAGCTACACTAAAAAGTCACAAAACAAAAATAACACAAAAACCCAACCAAACAAATCTCATGAGCCATCTTGGCCCTTTTCAAACCAAGGTGAAACAAGGAGAGAGGGTCCTATCCAATGCCATGCCCTGCCAGGGATGATGCCATACAATTCCACACCATCAGGATTAGATCAATTCTAGGGAAGCTGGCATGAAGAGCAGCTGACGGAGTTTTGCAATCCATTGATGGACTCGCCATGAGTGCATGCATTCAATGTTGGGAATATGCACTCGAATGCCAATGTGATATTTATATTATAGTATTTTTTATTATTAATAATAGATTTTTATTTTGATGTTTATAGAAAAATTTGAGTTGGTATTTTAATAAGTTTTGAACAATATAGTTCATATGTGTTAAGTTAAACATTTTACTTATTTTGGAATAATGAAAAAAAACACTAGAAGAGTTACTTGCATGCTAAAATAGTTCGCAAATCATAAAATTTGTAATTGGACATTAAAGATTGATAAGAATTTGTATAACATATGTTTTGACAATGAGTGTCGAGTCAAACACTATGGGATAGTCAGAGCATGTGTCATAGATATATCAATGGAATTGATGTATTCGAACATGACTCATTCCAAACCAATCACTGGGTTTTACTCTTTGACATTTTAGGATTATTGATTATCATCATATGAGTGGACCTTTGACCTAAAGTATTATGATCACGATATGTTTGTAATGTCTAGTATGCTTCTAGAATAGTTAGGCCCAATTTACTCTTTGGTAAAGTGAACCTCGAAGTGAGATCAACAAACGAGTTTGTATCCTTTGGTAAAGTAGTTAGGCCCAATTTACTCTTTGGTAAAATGAATGTCGAATGAGTAGCGATTATAAGTAATCATTAAAAGAGAATTTGTACTCCTCGAAGAAAACGAGTTTGTATCCTAAGCAGTCATATCTAAATGAGATCAGCATACCTTAGCTAAGGCAGTTAAACTAATCGTGTGAGAGATGAAGGGTAATTTAGTAATCTTACTCTACAATGATTATTAACATATGATCAAGCTTAGTGACTTTGACGTTTTTCTTGTCTTTCTCGGTTATGATGCAAGAACGAAGAGTTCAAATACATATAGTAAATATAGTATGAAAAATTCGTAATGAACTATTCATTTATGTTTGATTGGGCTACAACAAGGGGTCACAGGACTAAGTAGGTGTTACCCATATTTTTTTGGATTCTTCCATAGCCAATTAGAACGAACCTACGTAACCATTCTTTAAAGAATTCAAAATCAATATTGTTTGAATATAGGAGTAAAATTGTCAATTGTTATTTTATAATTTTATTTTATCAGATATGAAATTATAAACTAGGTTAATTTTTATCGTAAGTTTAAATTTTAATTAAATTTTTATTGAATCAAATAATTAATTAAAATTATAAAAATTTGAAAATAAAAGTCAGTTTGGGATAAAGTAGGAATACGTTGGTCATTGAAATGCCAGAGAGCAATTTTGGTCACCATGAAATTATACTCGTTTTTCATTCCACATCAGTAAGTTCCATCTATCAAAATAAGTGGACATTGGGACCACACCATATGATTCGTATCTTTTAGAATAGAAACGAAGCATCAAATCATTGTTTTTTAATGAATTAGATGCAACTTCGGGGCTCTTCAACCAACCTGTTCAACAAAAATGGCGAATGATTCTTGAAAGTTTCCCTCGCAAATCCAGCAGAGTTTCGATGAGTATCGGATGCATAGTTGTACACTTGTACAAGCATGCAAAATTTATCTGAGCATAATTTATCTGAAGAATAGCATCTGATAACAGTACTTTCTTCTGCATCAAGTGTTCAGCTATAAATCCACAAGAAGCGGCTCTCCAATTGACATGCTTGTCTTTACATAACCAAGGCAAACACAAGAAGGTAATTCAGTAAAAAGGTTGATACATTGAGAGTGATGAAGCTTGCAACCCAATATTTCAATCATAAAATCCTTGCCAAACATTACTGGTGCACCGTATGAAGCAGCAACACAGCAGCAAACTAGCTTCAAGATTTTTTTAAAACTGAAAAGCATTAGTGAGAAACAATACTTAGGTTAAACCATTCAGATCCATGGCTTTTCCTTTAAGAAGGAATCTGCCACAATGCTTATTTCTGCGAAGAGACCAGAACAAATATTTTGAAGATTCCAACCAACATTGCCATCTCCCTCTTTTGTAATATAAAGGAAACTATACAAAAGCAAAAATGGATTTTCCCTATAGTTTTCTTGTCTCTGAAGGAAGAATGATTTCATTCCATTTTGTAGACCAAGGTTGGATAGTCGGGAATCCACATCTTCTTTTGCACATACACTAAAGTTTCCTCCTTCAAGGTGTGAAACAATAATGTCAGACAATAGGATAAAGGGATGTTACTAAATCTAAGGGGCAGTGCATAAGTATACACACCTTGCTGAGTGCACGGAGTTCCCTAGCATCCATGTCACGGTACCCTTCGGCTAAATCTTCAGCCACTGCTTCTCTCACCACAGCTGCAGCCACCTCCTTCGTTATGTCACGTATGCTGCCAAAGCAATAGATCAGTATACAAGAAACAAAGAAGCATGAATTAAAACATGGTACCATAAAAGTCTGTATTGCCTACCTGGATATTGAAGGATATATAATCCCATTAAGAACTTCTTCATCTTTCATGTATGCAGCAAGGCTGTGAGAATTGTCAAGAATAAAACGAGAGAAAACAAATGTAATATATATATATATATATATATATATATATATCAAAAAATCATTTTATACTTTAAATGTAAAGAGTTAACCAGGACTATACCATTCAGCTGCGGCTTGAAGCATGCCATCAGATATAACACGTGCTCCAGATAGAAGGGTACCAAGGCCAATTCTGCATTCAAAGTATGCAACTAATAAGACGAGACACAGCAAGCCTAATTAAACTTGCAACACTCGAAGGCAATACAACTGACCCAGGAAAGAGATACATGTTATTTCCTTGGTTGGAGTGGCCGATCTTGCCATTTCCTACAAGGGCAAAGTACCATTAGTGACCAATAATGTCTTGCAGCTATGCAGAAAACAGATCTCTTGGTATTATCATTAACTACACAACCATTGGTGCAGGTATTCACTTCCAGATGTAATTACTAATTATCTTCATAATGTTCACACTGAAGACTTTAATCCAAAGGTGTTGTAGTACAACAAGGATAACTTGCTAAGTGGGAGGGATAAATACCAGCTTCATAGATTGATGATTGAGCTAATGTTTGATTCTATTATCTAGTTCCAAAAACCAAGCAGTGGACAGAAGGGTTAAGAAATTAATGTGCCTTTGGATATTGACCAGCGGCTAAGAACGGCGATTTTCATGGGTTGCATGGAACCCTAACATAACCAATTTAAAAAACCTTCTTAGCGTTTGGGACGTGTTTAAGGCTTGGGATTAAAACCCAAGCGGGTTTGGGATGGATCTGAGATTTTATCTTCAGATACCTGAAACCTGAAACTCGAACCGGTATATATATATATATTTCAATGGTACCCAACTTAAAAATCTGTGAAGCTCAAAGTCCAAATAATATATTTATGGTTATATACATATCAACTGCTTTATTATTTTAAAATTTTTACCAAGTTACTTCAAATATTTACCACCCTCTAAGTTTTATATTATTATTTGATTCAAACCATGTCTAAAATTTCTGGTACTCAATTCATACTTAGAAAAAAATAACATCTTTCCTCCCAAGATGAGAGTTTAATGCTTGAATAGATTAAGTTTTTTAGTTTCTTTTTTTAATAATTTCATCCAAAATTACATATATTTTGCAATATCTATTTAGATATTTTGCTTTGTGCTAATTAATAAGATGAGATTAGTTGATTTGCTCATCATTTATAAATTAAAATATGATATGATTCCAACTTTCAACTATATATTTTTTTTATTTTTAAATTGTACCAAAGACCATTGAAGCAACTAAAAGTTACTTAACTTTTTGATGAAAATTAAGCAATCTTATGTAATTTATTATCTTTGGTAAAATTCATATATACACCCTTACAAAAATGCATATATATAAATATATGTGTGTGTGTGTGTGTATAAATTCATAATTATTTTATTTACTTTCTAATTTAATGTAAAATGTAGCTTAATAAAAGATTGATTGATCATAAGATGTTAGTTAACAAATTTGCTTGATGTGTGCTAAAAGACACAAATTAGTATTTCATGATGGTATACACCCAAAATATATGTTCTTTGGGATGTATACACAAATATCCACTTTTTATAAATGTTAGTTGATGATATTTAGTGAAAATTTGTTTGATATGTGCTAAAAGGCAAAACTTAGTATTTCACCATGGTATACACCCAAAATATATGTTTTTGGGATGTATACACAAATATCCACTTTTTAAAATGTTAGTTGACGATATTTAGTGATCCTTAAAGTGATAAGTTGACGATTTTATTTTATGATAATGACTTGTAAAGTTCCAGTTATGATTTATTTTTAGTAAGAAATTTATTTAAATTATTTCTTAAATTTTCTTTGAGATCAATTCAATAAAATTTGCTAATGTTACAACTTATGATATTCCATATAAAATTTTCAGCATAGAAAATTAAACGGGATAGGTTTGGTAATTTAGACAGATTTTAAGTGGGTTTCAGACTGGTTTGAATTTAAAAATTTTAATCAGGTTTAGATTAGAGAATTGTATTTTTGGTGGGCAAATGCAATATTACCATCCTATCATCATCCCTAACATATTTATAAAGTTTAAAAAAGGTGACCTCATTGTTTCTAATTGGAAGACACAAGTGGTGTAATTAGTCAATGATATTGGTAATTCGTCAAATCAATCAAAGCAATCATAGATGGCATACCAAGGTTCACATCACAGAATGGGCTTCCACTTGCAAATATAATATGGTCACCAACGATGGAAAATGCTTCTGCCGGGGTGCATTCCGCTGTCATTATAAAGGATAAAGAATCAGAAAAGGATAAAAAAACACAAAAGCCTGCAGCACATCAGATAACAGTAGCTTTATATACCATTTTTTGTGGGATTTGACATGGCAAATATTGCTGGTCTAGTAGAAGATGAATCCTTGAGGGCCTCCAAGACCTATCAAGTCATATGCACCAAAATAAAATTAGCGAATCTTCAATGATTCATATACTCTCTTCTTATCTTCAACTGTCACGTTAGCAATGAAACATGAGGACACATTATCAAGGAGAAAGAGAAGGGCTGGAGTTCAACTTACCAAAAGCAATAGAAAAAGCTGGCAGAGTATTTTCTATTTACATTCTGTTAGATTGATTAGACGACTCATAAAGGTATAAAAAGCAAAAGATAAGATCAATAAATGGAACATGATTATATGCAAGAATGTGAATTTCATGAGAAAAAAATATAATCTAGCTCACTCAGCAAAGCCATGCATAACAAAATTGTGTATTTTTAAACTTCAAAAATGCCGTTTAAAATCCGGCATATGAGCTGGAAATCAAACTGTAGATTGAATTCAATTTGTTCAAGGATAGTATCATTAACCAAATTGCAATAAGGTAATATCTCATTTCCTTGAAACACTTTGGATAGATATGGGACGTGTGAGTATAAAAACATAAGAGAGGGCATGTCATTATATTTTCACTCAAAATATTGAGATATATAGATGCACAGATTCAAGATGTCACTGATAAGGAAAACAATTGCCACTACTAGATTAACAAAGCTGGAAAATATCATCATGTACCTCCTTAGAGAACAAACCACCAACTGCGGATAACCCAAGAAGAACATCAGGCTTTACTTTTTTTACCTGAGGTGCAAAAGGTAGTTCATTATTTACCACAATATCAAATTAAAGTGATCACAAAGAAGCTGAGATTAGCAAAACAACATAAATTTCAAAGTATAATGCAAAAAGATCATCCTTAGACTTTCTCCATTGTGCAGGACGAAGCCTGTCTTTACACAAGCAATGATTTCAAAGAGGGTCAATCACTCATAAAATTGAAAATAATTCAAATTATTTTGTGAATTGTCTCCACCATGGGATACAAAAAAATCAATCAATTCAAAATAAGGGACTGAAATTGTAGAGCATAACATAGAGAAAATTGTGATACAAAATCATTAATGAAGTACTGTATTGCCATTGTCCTTAAACAAAGTCTTAAAGGCATACATACCACTTCAACTAAGCTTGCACCTTCCCTCAAACCCTGATGGCCCACTTCTTTGATCTTTCTCGCAAATGGCAAAGCCTCTGGATCAATATTTGCACGTTCCTCAGTTATAAGACCCTGGTGTCCACAAAGGAAAACAATCATCCAAGTCATAACCTCTAGTGTTATTTGTATAAAGCAAAAGGAATTAAAGTAAATTATGAGTTCAATCAGAAATTGTTCACATGCTCGGCAGATTAAGAAAACAACTTGCAGGCAAACTTAAGTAAGAACCCAAATCAGCAGGCGTGCATGAAATTGACTAATATATAACAGGGTAGGCATCTCATGTGGCAATGAAAACATAGCTAGTTACTAATATAAAGTCAAACAATAGGATTACAGGCGACAAAGATTTCAGTTTTGACACGCTAGTATGCTAGAGATCAATTAACAAGTATACAATGTAACCAAGTGAAATAACAAAAAAAAAAGACCAATGAGCAAGAGAATACACGATGTATTTCCTTCCATCAGGTCATATCTTCAAGTACCATCCTGGGAACAATGAAAATGAGGGAAGAGATCTAGAAAATCAAAACAAATTAAAGGGTGTGAAAACAACATGATTCAAAGGTGCAATATTTATACTAAAATGATTTGTATTTTGCATTTCTTTGAAGATCATATTGACCCATTGAGCAACTAGGAAAGCACTTAATTTCAACACAATGTCAATTCAGGGTACGCTAAGCCATCAAGAACCAAATAAACTGAATAAGCTGAAGGTGATGCTTCATGCAAAGGGAAACTATGGCCCACCAGAGGATGGTAAAGTTGGTTTACATCCTAGGCTTGTCTGAAAGAGACAAGAAGATTTCCACTTCACACAGAACAGAGGCTATACAATTCATAAAGAACAGAAAAATGAATGAGGTATTGGGTTTTAACTTTATCTTGGTGTGTTGAGAGTGAGAGGATGTTTCTTGAGCTATTTAACAATTACTACTGTTACAGCCACTGCAAGTAATTTGGAAACAAGACCTGCATTTGAGATTAAACAAGATTAGACTAGTAACAGTGTCAATTCCTTGTTCTCTAACATCTAGAATAATGTTGTTTTTCATAAAATGTCCAATGTAAATTTCTGCATCAGGACTCATCTAAGAAAACTGGTTTATGCTTACCATGGCATCAACCACCCAAAATTGGCTCCTTGCACTTTCAAAAGCGGCCTCGTTGTTTCCAAGCATTCTGGCCATGGTTTTCCTAGCAGCATTAACAACTCCTATCCCTGCACTGGATTGATAAGATGTGCATCATCAGGAATGGTCCTCTTGACAGCATAACTTGGAGTATGTTTTGCACCAAATGGCTTAAATATGGAATGCCCATGGCATAAATATGGTGTTCGCAAGCAGAAAACACGAGATGGAGTAATATGCACCATCCAAAATTAAACATATCTAAGAAAACTCAAGGCATGTAAAACATTTCAAAAAGAACAATAGTTGGTTCTCAGAAGAAAATGACCATCGGGTTATTACAGCTGAATACTGAGCATAACAAACTAAATTGACCTTAAACCACAGATCCGTGATGAGAAACATTTTGCCAATGTGTCAACATCCTACCCAATATGACACCCAGGTTGACCAAGATCGCTGCACTAAGTGCACAATGAAGTTATAACCTGAGCAAGTCTAGAAGTAGAGCCATCAACAATGTAACAGCTACGTAATAGCAGGGATATAACGCAACAGATTTCAGGGCATATACAAGCGCTGGTGTGCATGTATGTGTGCATGTGTGTGAATAGTGAGGGTGGTAAAAATCATTTATATGTCTTCCTGCTACCTCTACAATTTTTTTTTTTTTTGTGATCGGTGAGGGTGATGGTAAATAACAAGAAATAACCCAAAAAAAATTGTACAGGTAGAAGAAAGGCATATAAATGATTTTTACTCACAAAATTCGCACATTGCCATTAAAAAAAGAGTAATAGCAGCAGATAACAAAGGAATAAGTGAAAATGTTGGTAAAAAGAGATCAAAGTCCTATGTGCTTAGGCAATAGAAATAACCTCATGTTCATGGAGTCATATTAACAAGATCCTTCCAATATATGTAAAATGTGACAAAATACAACAAATATTGGAATTCTCACATTTGTCTTAAAATTTGCCTCAGCCTTGAATTTAATGTAACAAACTACACTACAAGTATACCAATCTGCATGGTATATAATCAAGATGTCCAAATGGCACTGGAGGTTTAGACATCAGAATCTAGGTTTTTTGGTCAAGAAATGCACTTATAGATCAGCATGGAAATAACAATCATATATTTTGCAAGGAAAAGAACAAGCCATAGAACTGGATTCCAAACACAAAATAAATCCACGATATACCTCCCGGCACCAGCAACAACAATTTTTTGTTTCGGGAAGTCTATCATAGGTCTTCCTTGAGCCCTTACAGCTCCTAGAAGACCAGCAATTGCAACACCAGCAGTTCCCTGAGTGCAAGAATTAGGTATTGACATTTCAAAATGATGGCCAACATACACATTTTAGAGAAACAAACCACTTGAAGTATGAAAATAGAATGCGACACTATGAAAGGGAACTATTAGGTTTTTCTCATATAAAGAATTTGGACATTGTACATGCACAGAAAAATAATTGATGCAAGCAAAAAGTTTCTAATTCTAGAGTGTTAGAATTTATTTGCACAATGCATTTTGGTTAGGTAATATACCTGAACATCATCATTAAACATCCTATATGTATCTCTGTATCGTTGCAATAGCTTGAATGCCCATTTGCTTTGAAAATCCTCAAACTGGAAGAAGCATGGTGATTCAATATAGGCTCAATATAATCATTGAGATAATGTGTTTGATGAAAGCAAAAATTTACAAACCATTTCAGATAACCTGAACAATGACGTTAGGCCAACGCGTAAATACAGCTTCCATAAATTCATCAATCACAGAGAGGTAGTCTTCCCCGTCAAGACGATGCTCTTGAAGTCCTAGATCTTGTTTGGAAATATATTTATAAGCAAACATGTAACAACAGTAACAAGAAAGAAAAGGCTAGAAATTTTCATGCAGCAAGGAAACTTGTGAATAGGTTTAAAGGTACAAGAGGCAATCACAAAATAAATAAAGGTGAACAGAACAACATAAGAGCATATGAGGATGAACAAGCAAGGCGAACAAAAGTAGTGATTGTGGGAGAAAAGCAAAAAAGGAACAGTGAATCCATCACCACAAATCAAAAACTCAGGGATTAAGAACTTTTATCTTCATTATCTATGTATTGATGTTTTGCAAGTTAGCAAACATTGTGGAAGTTCCAATAGAAACTTTAAATGGGTAACTTCCTTTACACCACAAGAAGCAACTCAATAATGTGAAACAATGTATAAGCATGAAAGCAAAACTATGTACGTGCAAAAATTTCCCCTTAAGAAGTGAGAATCTTACAAAGTGGATCATTAAGAAGCTTCTCATTGGTAGTACCAACATCAATCATAACAGGTAGGACCTGCGCTACAAAATACAAAATTATTGGCAGAAAGATGAACAATAAAGTCATCTTTTCATCATTATTACATCAAAAATCCAAACAAACCAGTGGCTTGCTTCGACCCAATAAGAGTATTCTCATGTGTGTTAAGACTTTCCCGAATAAAGACAATTCAAAAGCTCCCATTGCTTTTTCCGCTTATCGCACCCATTCAATTGTTGTTTTTTTTTAGAAGCATTTGAATTCAACAAAGATTAAAATGTGCAGCCATTTTGAGAAGAGTGGCCCTCATGCAAACTTGAAAAGCAGTCCTAATAAATTTTAATGTTATGAAGATCAGTGTAACCAAGTATCTTTCAATGATCTGCAAGAGAAGGTCCTGAATTATGAGCATTAACATGGAAATTGCAGGTGAAGTATACAAGTAAGGAAAATTTTCATTGTTCTCTTGAAAATTGCTAAGTTATGGACAGTTTCCGTCCAGAGAAACTTTATAATTCTGACTATAGACCACTATCTTTAAACAGCTTAGAGACATTGACATAGACTTATAATCTCAAACCTCCAACAAACAATGTGAATGTGAATTACACATTGACAATCCAATCAAACCTTTGTAATAAATGACCAGGCACAAGTAGCAATGCACACTCTTTTGTCAACTCCAAAACTTTAAATAAATAAATAATATAAATTGTGCGTACCCTCTAATCAACAGCCAGTAAGGATGAACAAGGTAAAGAAAGCAAACATCCAGCTAGAATACAATTGTAAAGCAGATGGTACTTACCCTCTGAGGGTTTATTCCAGCAGCAGCAACATATAAATCCAACTTTCCAATTGCAATGCCAATACCTTGAACTCCAAGATCACCAAGCCCTAAAATTCTACTTCCATCTGTTACAACAATCATATCAACCTACAAAAACTAGCATGAGGTCAACAATCATCAAGCAAAGCAACAGCCTGGTCTAGTTTGTATCATTTGATTCCAAACAACCCACAACATGAAATCAAAATTTATATTGCATGAAGTCATCTTCAATTCTCAATTTAAGAGCATATCACATGAGCATAGGTGTCAAACATGAAGAATCAAACATTACTAGCTACCACCTACTCTGGACAAGAAAAACCAAAAGGCTGCCCAACTGGCTTGCCATGGAGGAGAACGCATATTCATATGAGACAGCACATCTTTAATATGCAGTCTAAAATTACCCTACATGGTGAGAAGCCAGTTCAAGAAACATAATCACACATGTTCAAGCAACAACACCATATACCTGATCAGCTGGCCAGTTATAAACCATGGACATCATTTCCCCACGATCTGCTGCACTGAAATACATCCCCCTTGGTCTCCTGAACAACCCACTATAGTTCTGGCAAACAAGTCCTACAGTTGGCGTATACACTATAGGTGCATATTCCTCTATATTGTCAATCAAGACCTGACCAACATCCAAGAAGTCAAGAACAACCCTAATTCCTCTCTTCCCAACAAAATATTATACATGAGAGTGAGATATATACCTTGTAGTACATAGTCTCATTCCTGTCATGCAGCCTGTTAAGTATGCGCCACTTCGCCAACGCATTGGTGTCAGATGGCCCATCTCTAGCACTCACTTGAAACCTTTTCAGATCAACCACTGTCGACAAAGAAATTCAAGAACATCAATACACGAACCTTTGGTACAATTTACCAATTCAATACACGAGAAAACAGAGAGGACTTACTGAAACGATCGATCTGCTGCTGCGGAGTAAAAACATTGGGAGGGAGAAGGCCACGGAGATCCAGCCGATCCCGCTCAGTCATCGAGAACGCCGTACCCTATCACAATTCAAGAAACCAAGAAACGATGACCTAAAAACCCCAATCCATTCCACAAGAACAAGGAAATGTAATGAAGATCAAGAACCTTGTTGAACCAAGGATCATGGAGGACGTCGACGCTGCGCTTGTGTACGATGGTGGGGCGAGAGCCTTCGCACGTGGTGTAGGGTCTGGATCTCTCCAACACAGCAGCCCTGAGACGGCGGAGGAGTGAGGAGGAGAAGGAGCGCCTGAGCCGCAAGAACGCCATCGACGAGAGAGACAAAACGAGAGATCGGAGGAGAAGAAGCAGCAGTGAGGCTCAGCTCCAAGAAGATGCAAAGAAGCTCTCCTGCTATTCTTTCCTGTTTCTTTTCCCCCCTTGTAGATTCTCAAGTGGGTCCGAACGGGTAATATTTTTCCATTTTTCACATATGACCTTTGATAAATCTATATTTTCCGTGCATACTCTTTTAAAGAACTCTTTCCGAAAGCATAAATATTGGTTTTAACAGTGGTGTCTATGAAAAACCAAATTGCTTTAACTCCTTTCTTTATAGAAATAATGAACAAAAGACCCCTCTGAAATTCATATATTCACAAATAAACTCTGCTATTTTGGAAATGAACACAGCATCCCTCCTTTTTAGGTTTACTTCCATCTGGGTCCCCACGTGGTTAAAAGCTATTTGAAGTGACGGTTATGCCCCTTCACTCACTAACAATAGTTGCAGGTGATGGAGTATTGCGCTTTTCGAGATAATGATGTGAATGCATTTATTGTAGGTGGTTGTCTTTTATTCTTTAATAAAGATAGTAAATGTGAATGCATTTATTACAATTAATTCCATAATAGCAACAAGGGAAACACCGGTTGCTAAGTGAAAATCCAACGATATAAGCGGAAACTCTCCAAAACTAAACTGAAACTCTAAAATCTAAGCAGAAACGTAAAATACTAAACAAAAATTCTAAAATCTAAACGGAAACAACCAATACTAAGCAGAAACTCTCAATTGTAAACGGAAACATACAATACTAAACGGAAACTCTCTAGTGTAAGTTGAAAGATGCAATATTAAACCGGAACTCTCTAGTATGAGTGAAAATATACAATACTAAACGGGAACTCTCATTTAGTGGCATATGTTTCGACTTACAATGGAAAGTTCTCATTTATTATTGTATGTTTCCCCTTACACTAGAGAGTTTTCGCTTACTATTGGTTTTTTCTATTTAGTATTGCATGTTTCCGCTTATATTTCAGAGTTTCCATTCAGATTTTGTATATTTCCACTTAGATTTTAGAATTTTCGTTTAGATTTTGTATGTTTCCGTGTAGATTTTAGAGTTTTCATTCAAATTTTGTATGTTTCCGCTTAAATTTTAGAGTTTTCGTTTAGTATTTCATGTTTCAGCTTAAATTTTAGAGTTTCCGTTTAGATTTTGTATGTTTCCGTTTAGATTTTAGAGAATCCATTCAAATTTTGTATGTTTCCGTTTAAATTTTAGAGTTTTCGTTTAGTATTTTATGTTTCAGCTTAGATTTTAGAGTTTCCATTTAAATTTTGTATGTTTCCGCTTAGATTTTAGAGTTTCCGCTTAATATTGGTTTTTTCTATTTAGTATTGTATGTTTTCGCTTAGATTTTAGAATTTTCGTTTAAATTTTGTATGTTTCTGCTTAAATTTTAGAGTTTCAGTTTAGATTTTGTATGTTTCTGCTTACTATTGGTTGTTTTTGTTTAGTATTGTATGTTTCCGCTTACTAAACGGAAACAACCAATAGTAAGTAAAAACTCTAAAATCTAAGCGGAAACATACAATATTAAATAGAAACATACAAACGGGAACTCTCATGTAAGAGAAACAAACAATACTAAACGGGAACTCTCATGTAAGAGAAACAAACAATATTAAAAGGGAACTCTCCAAAATTTAAGCGGAAACATACAAAATCTAAACGGAAACTCCAAAATTTAAGCGGAAACATACAAAATCTAAACAAAAACTCTAAAATTTAAGCCGAAACATATAATACTAAATGGAATCTCTAAAATCTAAACGGAAACATACAATACTAAACAGAAAAACCAAAAGTAAGTAAAAACTCTCCAGTATAAGCGGAAAAATACAATACTAAAAGAGAACTTTGTAATATAAGTCAAAACATACAACACTAAATAAGAGTTCCCGTTTAGTATTGTACATTTCCACTTACACTGGAGAGTTCCCGTTTTGTATTGTATGTTTTCGCTTAGATTTTAGAGTTTCTATTTAGTATTTTATGTTTATGCTTAGATTTTAAAGTTCCAATTTAGTATTTTAAGTTTCCACTTACACTGGAGAGTTCCCATTTAGTATTAGAGAGTTTCTGTTTAGTATAATATGTTTCCGTTTATATTTCAGAGTTTCCGTGTACTATTGGTTGTTTCTGTTTAATATTGTATGTTTCCGCTTAGATTTTAGAGTTTCTGTTTAGTATTTTATGTTTCAGTTTAGATTTTAGAGTTTTAGTTTAGCATTTTATGTTTCCACTTACACTGCAAAGTGAAAAGCTGTCTGAAAAGTCTGATTTTTTCTTTTTAAACCGTACATTTTTTCAAATTGTGACAAGATAGGGTGGGCTTTTCCCACCAAAGCAAATGACAAAGTTGGTATTATGCAAAAATGCTACTGACGGAATTGGATGGAGGGACTGAAATAAAAGATAACTTAAAAAGGAATGTCTGACAGAGAAATTCAAATGTCAGAGGGATTAATTGGGATGTTTTGAAATTTACAAAGATTTATAATTAATTCTCCATTCTTTATATATAAATTTATTTTTGAAATCATAAATTTTTGTTATTAAAAATAATAATAAATAAATAGATGCGAAATACTATATTTCAACTTTAATTTTTCAGAGCATAGTACCATGATTGAAATAATTAAGGCATGTCATATCTCCCCATGAAATAAATGCAGTTAAGTACTAGTATTTGAATTTTGATTTTTTTCAGTGCAAAGACATGCCGGCTAACTGTGATTTTATTACAGAAGATAACGTTTGATTGGATATAATTCTAAATGTAATAAATTTTTATTTACAGAATAATTAAAAATATTTAAATTTTAAAATTCAGTGATTTAAATATATATGAAAATATTATATTATAATATTTAATATTATTTTAATAATTATTAATTATTTTGATTATTAAATTTAAATTCATTATAATTTTATTATATTTTAAAAACTTGAATTTAATTATTGACCCCATAAAAATATATTTATAAGATTTTCATCTAATTTTAACAAGTTATTTAATATTTTTAATTATCAAATAAATTATTAAATTTATTATTAAATTTTATAAGTATTTTATTATTTATAAATATTTAATAATATTTGTTTTTTTTTAGTTGGTCACATATATGTCACATGTGAGAGCAAAAAGATAACAGATTTCGTTTTATGGTCAATTTGGACGTAAAACCAAATCCCTTATTTGATGTAATTCGAGTTACATGAGTTTTTAAAATTATGTAAAACAAAAACTTGTTTTTCAAAAATAGACACAACTAATTCCAAATCCCTCCAAATAAAGACTGCCGAAATTTCTCTTCTTTGAATTGGAAATCACGGCATTAAGTTCTCATAAAATGTTCTGATAACTTTGACAAACGTGGTTTTCATTCAAGAAGTTCTAAAGCAAAGATGGCTTGGCATTTTAGTCCATTCAAGAAGTTCTCATATCATATATATATATACCTATCCATGGCTATGGATGTGGATTTATTGAGCTCATATTATTTCAATAAATAAAAAGAATCAAAAC
The DNA here is from genome assembly GCA_902712375.1 of Dioscorea dumetorum. Classification (NCBI taxonomy): domain Eukaryota; kingdom Viridiplantae; phylum Streptophyta; class Magnoliopsida; order Dioscoreales; family Dioscoreaceae; genus Dioscorea; species Dioscorea dumetorum. The sequence goes on from CACTHL010000757.1 coordinate 61,915, forward strand.
ATATGAATTATGGGGGTGTTTGTTTGTAAGGAGTGGAATGGGAGTCATTACTCTCCCATTTCACTCCTTTGTTTGGATAGTCATCAATGGGAGTGAGAGAGGTTTGGGAGGGGGATGAGGGGGGATTGAGTGGGGAGTGGCAATCCTCCCAAAATTGGGAGGATTGCTCATTCCTCCTCCACTCCTTGAGGGTGAATTACAAATTTGCCCCTTATTTAATAATAAGTAAACTATAATTAATTAACATAATAATTAAATATATAATTTTAATACTAAATAATAATTAAATAGATAATAATAACTAACAATTAAAATAACAATTTTATTCAAATATTAATAATTAATAATTAAAATAATAATATAAATCAAATAATAATTAAATCGATAATTTTAATAATAAATAATAATTAAAATAAAATAATAACAACTAACAATTAAAATAATAATTTTATTCAAATAATAATAATTAATAATTAAAATAATAATTAAATCGATATTTTTAATAATAAATAATAATTAAAGTAAAATAATAACAACTAACAATTAAAATAATAATTTTATTCAATTAATAATATAACTCAAATAATAATTAAATAGATAATTTTAATAATAAATAATAATTAAAATAAAATAATAATAACTAACAATTAAAATAATAATTTTATTCAAATAATAATAATTAATAATTAAAATAATAATAATAATCAAATAATAATTAAATTGATAATTTTAATAATAAATAATAATTAAAGTAAAATAATAACAACTGACAATTAAAATAATAATTTTATTCAAATAATAATAAATAATAATTAAAATAATAATATAAATCAAATAATAATTAAATAGATATTTTTAATAATAAATAATAATTAAAAGTGAAAATATTTAATTCAAATATTTAATTATAAAAGTAAAAATAATGATATTCAAAATATTTTATAATTAAAAATAGTCGTTATTTAACTTAACATTTTATTTTATATAAAATATTATTTACTTGTTTCAAGGGTATAAAAGTCAAGTTACTTCATTTTTTTCTTTTACTTTTCCCATTCCCAATGAACTACCCTCTCATACCTTACCAACCAAACACATCTTTCATTCTCAATCCTCTTCCACTCCCTTTATTTTCATTACTTCCTCACTCCTTTCCATTCCTAATCCGGGACCCAAACGGCCCCTATATTGATAAAGTAAATACCAATTCAAATATTTCTATTAATAATTGATAACAATTGAGAATGCCATCGGTTCTCATATGTTTTGCTTTTGAAAAAAAAAACTTGAATTTTAATCTCTCAAATTGTAAAATACTTTCTGTTAGTCATGACATATATCAAGGGAATTTATCTGTAAATGTTTTAAAATCATCGTACTTTTGTCTTATTTGACATTTAGTAATCAAAATAATTCTTATGTAAATCAATATAACAAATATTAACAAATATTGGGGAAGTCAAATAATTCACACTTTTGTGTGAATGAGCACTAAAAGTCTAAAACTGAGTTTAAACACATTTAAAACAAGAAAGGGTAAAAATTACTAGAAAATTTAATAATTTTCCAAAAAAATTTTAATAGGATTTTTATAATATTTTGGTTCGATATATATATATAATTTTTATACGTTCACTCACAGTTAATTAACTATCTTTAAACAAAAATAAATAGTGTGATGAGAATAAAAACGTTCTAAACTATATTTTTTAATATAAAATTAAAAATCAAAGACTCTCTTATGATACCCTTTTAAGTTTTTCTCCATTCTATGTATTTATGTCTTTTTCCTAGTTTAATATATATGTTATATTCACTTTTCATTTAAAAATAGATAGATAAATAAATAAATAAATAAATAAGACTCCCATGGCGCCTCATATTTATGAAAATTAAACATGGTTTGATTAAATTTAGTTTGGCATTTATGTCCTTTATGATTGGAGGTATTTGAGAGAAGACTAAAAAGATGTGATGTTGTGTCGGCAATTAAATAAAAGTGAAATAATTAATAATCCTTTGTGGACTGCTCAACAAACCCATTATCCATTGCCTGGTTTCATGAATGGGTCTACTTAATTGCGGCCAAAACTTTACTTCCTTCTAACCTAGTCTAGTTGAAATTTTTTTTTCAACAAGTTCTAGATGTATTATTATCACACCTAGATGGATTATGACATACAAATAAATACTCTTCTAATGAACTTCTAGATCAAGTGAACAATTATTATACAAAGACAAAGTTTTTTTTAATAAAACATGATTATTTTTTTTTTTTAACAATGACAATAAACATCTGTTAGTATCTCTCTATTACGCGTGAGTTGTTTATCTTAAATGATATATAATAATTAATTGTTTTTTGAATAAAACAAATAAATCGCATCAACACAAGTGATGAGTTATTACTTCAATTCATTGGTGTTTTTGTTATGCAAGAATTGAGGTTAAAATTTTTTTTGATAAAAATATACATAATTTATGTAATAAAATTAACGGTAATAAATTAAATCTAGAGATCATTGGAGTGACTTTTTTGTAAATAAAACTTTTCTAATTATGCAAGTTCACTGGAAGGTTACAATTAGAAAGTTAAAAAAAGAGAGTTGGTAAATAGAAGAAGAATGGAAGAAAGATGGTAATGAAATTCGGTGGTTGGAAGCACGAATTTGGTTAATGGAACGTAATGATAATCATGGTAGATGCCGCATCTCGATCAACTCTCTAATGCAACAAACTCCGCTACTCATTTTCTAAGGAGTAATGTTATATAGAGCGAAGTGGTCGCACGAACTAGCCACATGACTGATGTGGCTAGTGACATGACGACCACTTTCTTTCTCTACTTTAGTTTTTTTTAAATAAAAGTTTTTTAAAAAAACCTTCTCATGACTAAATAGCCGGTTCCCCCTTCTCTCTCTTGCTAACTGAGATCCCGACCACAAGAGAAAAAGGAGAAAAGGGAAACGACGGTCGTGCCACAAGAAAGAGGGGAGCGGTGACCGGCCGGGAGCGGTGACAGGAGCTGCGAACCGAGAAACCTAGGGCACAAGAGAGAGATAAGGGAGCGTCAAGATCGGGAGCATAGGAGGAGGAAGTGGCGGGCGAGATCTCCGGTGCTGGAGAGAGGAGGGGGAGCCCGCTGGAGAGGTCACGAGGAGGAGGAAGCGGCGGCAGGGATCTCAGTTCGCAGGAGAGATAAGGGAGCGTCAGGATCGGGAGCACAGGAGGAGGGAGCGGCAGGCGAGATCTCCGGTGCAGGAGAGAGGAGGGGGAGCCCGGTGGAGAGGTCACGAGGAGGAGGAAGCGGAGGTCGGGATCTCGGTTCGCATGAGAGATAATGGAGCGTCAAGATCGGGAGCATAAGAGGAAGGAGCTGCGGTCGGGATCTCCGGTGCAGGAGAGAGGAGGAGGGAGGCCGATGGAAAGGTCACGAGGAGGAGGAAGCGGTGGTCGGGATCTCAGTTTGAAGGAGAGACAATAGGGGAACCGGCTATTTAGTCATGAGAGGGTTTTTTTTTTAAAAAACTTTTATTTAAAAAAAAAAAGTGGAGAGAGAAAGTTATCACCACGTCACCAGCCACATCAGTCGTGTGGTTGGTTCGTGCGACCACTTCGCTCTATATAGCATTACTCTTTTCTAAGTGGTGTGTGTGTATATATATATATATATATATAACAATTAGTTTTTTTTAATTAAAGAGTGTTTTATTCTTTAAAAAAAAATTGGTTAGATGGGAAAAAGGAAAGGTTTTTTTCTCTTTCTCAAATTTTCATTTACGGAAGGCATTATTCATTTTAACTTTAATAACACCCTAACGGTTGTTGTTTTTTATTTTATTTATTTTACAAAAGAGAATATTTATAATAGGGAAAATTACTGTTCACCACTCGGAAATTTCAAAACTTCCTAAAAACCCCCTCCAACTTTTGCACACCCTGGACAGCCCTTCCTTTATAGTTTACATTCCCTTTTACCCCCTATCAGTCACTTCAAGTGGGTCCATGTTATGAAATTCCATTTTTGCCCTTACAAATAATGCGAAAAATACCGCCTAATCACATCATGTCTGACCTTTTATGCATACAAGTGTGCATTTTTTTGTCTCTGTTTAACTCAATCAAGTTTTCATTTAAAACTGTCTTCTCCGTTTAAATTATTATGTTTCTGTTTAAATATTTGTTTTAACGTTTAAATTCAGCAGTATTCACAAATTTTTAAGCAGAAATATAAGTTTTAAACGGAAACCTCAATTCAATAGAGAGATATCATTTGTTAAAAAGAGATCGCGTTTCTTAAACAGAAACCACAATATTTAAACGGAGACATACTTTTTTAAACTAAAACTCATTTTTTAAACGAAAATTTCATTTGTAAAACTGCAACCATATCAAATGAAAGGGAAACGTACATTACAAACATTAAACAATCATAACAATCGAAAAACTATTTCGATCGTTGCATGTAAAGTTTCGATCGTACATTACAAACATAACAATCATAACAATCGAAGAATGTGAAGCTTTAAAGTGACATTAAATGAAGCTCTTCTCCCTTTGCATGTAAAGTGAATCATCATTAATGTGTTTGAGTTAACCAAGATGATCATGTTTAAACAAAACCGCAATATTTAAGTGGAAATATAAGTTTTTAAACAGAAATACATCACTTGTTAAACAGAGACTGAGTTTGTTAAACAGAAACGCAATATTTAAACGGAGACACTTTTTTAAACAAAAACCTCAATTCCCTTTGCATGTAAAGTGAATTTGAAAAATGTGAAGCTTTAAAGTAGCATTAAATGAAGCTCTTCTCCCTTTGCATGTAAAGTGAATCATCATTAATGTGTTTGAGTTAACCAAGATGATCATGCTTAAACAAAACCGCAATATTTAAGCGGAAATATAAGTTTTTAAACAGAAATAAATCACTTCTTAAACAGAGACTGAGTTTGTTAAACAGAAACGCAATATTTAAACGGAGACACTTTTTTAAACAAAAACCTCAATTCACTTTGCATGTAAAGTGAATTTGAAGAATGTGAAGCTTTAAAGTGGCATTAAATGAAGCTCTTTTACCTTTGCATGTAAAGTGAATCATCATTAATGTGTTTGAGTCCACCAAGATGATCATGCTTAAACAAAACCGCAATATTTAAGAGGAAATATAAGTTTTAAACAGAAAAAAATCACTTGTTAAACAGAGACTGAGTTTGTTAAACAAAAACGCAATATTTAAACGGAGACACACTTTTTTAAATAAAACCTCAATTCAATGGTGAGGGTCTTTGAAGAATTTGAAGTTTTAAAGTGGTATTAAATGAAGCTCTTCTCCATTTGCATGTAAAGTGAATCATCATTAATGTGTTTGAGTTAACCAAGATGATCATGCTTAAACAAAACCGCAATATTTAAGTGGAAATATAAGTTTTTAAAGAGAAAAACATCACTTTTTAAAGAGAGACCGAGTTTGTTAAACGAAACGCAATATTTAAACGGAGACACACTTTTTTAAATAAAACCTCAATTCAATGGTGAGGGTCTTTGAAGAATTTGAAGTTTTAAAGTGGTATTAAATGAAGCTCTTCTCCATTTGCATGTAAAGTGAATCATCATTAATGTGTTTGAGTCCACCAAGATGATCATGCTTAAACAAAACCACAATATTTAAGCGGAAATATAAGTTTTAAACGAGAAAGACATCACTTGTTAAACGAGAGCGAGTTTGTTAAACGAAACGCAATATTTAAACGGAGACACACTTTTTTAAATAAAACCTCAATTCAATGGTGAGGGTCTTTGAAGAATTTGAAGTTTTAAAGTGGTATTAAATGAAGCTCTTCTCCATTTGCATGTAAAGTGAATCATCATTAATGTGTTTGAGTTAACCAAGATGATCATGCTTAAACAAAACCGCAATATTTAAGTGGAAATATAAGTTTTTAAAGAGAAAAACATCACTTTTTAAAGAGAGACTGAGTTTGTTAAACAGAAACGCAATATTTAAACGGAGACACTTTTTTAAACAAAAACCTCAATTCCCTTTGCATGTAAAGTGAATTTGAAGAATGTGAAGCTTTAAAGTGGCATTAAATGAAGCTCTTTTACCTTTGCATGTAAAGTGAATCATCATTAATGTGTTTGAGTCCACCAAGATGATCATGCTTAAACAAAACCACAATATTTAAGTGGAAATATAAGTTTTTAAAGAAAAAAACATCACTTTTTAAAGAGAGACTGAGTTTGTTAAACAGAAACGCAATATTTAAACGAATACACACTTTTTTAAATAGAAACGTCAATTCTTAAACAGAAATATATCACTTGTTAAATGGGGCGGAGTGGAAGGCGCCGGTGGATAGGGGATCAGATTGGGCGAGCACCGCCATGGTGTGGACGGTGGAGATCTTGATAGATGGGGCGGCGGTAGAGATGGCGGAGTGAAGGTTTTGCATCGCTAGGAGGAGTTGGGAAAAAAGGGAGGAATCGCCGGAGCTGAGGAATTCATTGCCCACGGAGACGACAGAGATGGAGGAGGCTGATAAGTAGGTGAGCACGTTGGCGGCCGCCCATTGGGAGGCCGCGACGGGGTCGGCGGCGAGGGAGGGGATGTCGCCGTTGGCGGCGCCGATGACGAGGAAGATGTTGGAGTGCCACGACTTCCCATGCAATGGGCAATTTCGTCCATAAAATTCAAAAAATAACTTTATTAACCATTATTATATGTTTTGGGGGGTCAGAAAACATTGTGTTTAAAAGGAAGGGGTTTTTAGGGATTTGAAAATTAACGGGGCGTTTTCGGCCATTTCGCAAACTTAGGGGGTGTTTTTGGCCATTCCGCGTTTATAATATAATTATTTTTTTTTATTTTGTTTTTTCATTCTTATTTGTCTCATTATTTATTTATTTATTTTTCTAAGAACAAGTAAACTTGCTCATAAAAAAAAAAGATATTAAAAAATTACAGGGATTTGCATACTTTTTTTTCTTTGAAATCTGTCAATCCTCAATTGTAGATTTCGAAAGCTTGCTAAGCACAAAAGAAAAAAAATAATTTCTCAGACTAAAAATATATAAGATATATCAAAATGTTTCAAATATTAAAAAAACACGGAATTTGCATTTTTTTAATTTATTAGGGGCATGCAAATGCTTTTACGAAAAACATATATTTTCCCTTGTTATAACTTGAAATAAGCAAAAATTACTCCAAATTTGTGCAAGATTGAATGCATGAAGATCTTTAAGATTCATGTCATGCCACAGTCCACGTCAGAAATTAATTGAGAAATTTATATTTTCATATAAAATAAACTTATCAGTCCATGAAAGTTTGCAACTTTCTTGACTAGTCCCTATGATTTTATTTTTATTTTTATTTTATTGTCCTCACCGGTGTGGGCTGCACTCGTGCCTTGATGTAAGCGAATTTGCGGGGGCGAGTTTGACACTGAAAGTTGTAGTTTCAGGAGTTTTTTATCTGAAGTGAAATACTGAAGTGGTGAGGGTTGAAGTTGTTAAATCATCCCTTCTGTGTATTTTTTAATGAAACAAACACACTGAAATCAGCTGGAACTCTCCACCTCAATCACTTAAGTAAAACAAACAACCCCTAAGCTTGTTTCTTTTATGTTTTTGTGCAAAATTTATTCGTGGTAAGCCTCAATCAAACTGGTGCAAATGTCGATAGGAAAAGAAAAACTATTTTTATGATTTAATTTAAATTTAAATTTAAAAAATTATTTCAAAAACATAAATTATTCCGGCTAAAAAATTTAAAAGAATTTTAATAAAATAAAAAAATATTTTAAGAATGTGATATGAGTTGTATCTGTATCTGTACCAAATAATACAGAATTTGAATTTAGGTAATGAAATTTTTACATCAATTTTTTCATAATGGGACCAATGCAGCTAAACTAAAAACAGTTGATTAAAATAATAAATTCTTGATGAACGAAATTAAATAACCCAAATTTTAAAGAAAAATAAGAAATTTTTGTCCATAGAAGATAAGTTTAGAATTATTGATTTATTTATTTGTTTTATCTCAATCCAAAAAACATGCGAACTAATGTAACGCATTGTAAAACAAAAAGAAAAAAAATAATTATAAATGAATATATATTTTTCAAAAAATTATCGAAAAAAGGTAAGAATTAGGAGGTTTCCCGTGAATGCTCCTGTTATGCACACAAGTGGTGAGGAGAGCGGACCTCAAAAGACCGGCCTGAAAGGGAAGGATGCCACCACTTATATGCACATGGCAACCCTCTCAAGTATCCGATGTGGGACTAATTCTGAGTCCGTTACAGCTCCGCCGTTGGATTGGCGTACGTCTGGTGCCTTCGATAGGAATAAATACAATCCTGATCTTTTGACCACCTACACCAGGCGGGCTTTCTGTGTCTGTTACAATGCACCTCCGGAACAACTTAACTTTCTCAACATTATGACAATGCTTGGCAAGCCCACTTAGCGCGTAGATCCTCATAAATAAATGGAATTAAAATGCATTCTATTACATGCCGACCGCTTCTCCTCGCTTCATCCCTACTCTAATTTTTGGTGGACGTTGTCTCTCTAATGTCTGAGTTTTTATTAAAGTTTTTTTATTATTTATTTTGTTGTATCTATTCGTTTTTTTTTATAAATTATGATTTATCTATATATATATTCTTTTTTCTGTATTTTTTTCCTTTTTATTGATTTTTTAAAAACAATATACCACACACTATTGATATATTTGTTATCTAAATTTAGAAGAGGGTAAAGTATTTGGTAAGAAGGAAAAAATGGTTTGAGGTTTTAACATTATAATTAATCAAAACAAATAGAAGAAAAATTCACCACCTTATAAGCAAATAAACAAGTAAAATGAAATTTGAGTGTATATCTGAGTTTATATTTAGTAATTATTCTTTGATATATATAAATATATATATATGAAAATAGCAGGAGTGTTATTATTATGAAAATTATTTAAAATAGAAATAAGTCTATAAAAACCTCAAGCTATATTTTAATGTTTTTTCCTTAATAATATAGAGAAATCATGACACGTCCTTGTTATTTACATGAAAATCATTCATTGAGAATTGGGAGGAAGTCGAAGTTTCGAACTCATGCATGAAAGTTAAATGGCTTAACCTTAAACAATATCATTGTTAAATAAATATTGTAATTGTTTAAATATTTCAGTATATTACTTTTTCTATTCATTATAATTTTCTTTTATATATTTATATCTAATCTTTAGATTAAACTATTATTCAGTGATTAGTAATATGTAGAACTTGCATTCAATAGAAAACAAAAAAGCTGCCACATAATGCAACAAATGCAACAAGAAAAATCTTATAATAGTTTGAAAAAACAAAAAAAAGAAAATTTTAAAATAAAGATAAAAAATCAGATATGGACAGTAAAAAACTATAACTCAAATAGTTTGAATAATTGGTTTTTCTAAATTTTAGTCAAGATTTTGGATTCTAAAAATCTATAAATTTTCTATCACACATCCATTTCTAAGCTATAAATTAATTACTTATAATAAGCTCACAGTTGGAAGTTTTCAAACATTTTCTTGGGTACCGTTTAAAGCAACAAGAGCACCGAAGGGACAATGTAAAGCCACCTTTCATTATAACTTACAGAGAAACGAAGCTTTCTAGAACTCTTACCGTTTCTCGGATCGAAATCGAAGACGGAGACGGAGACGGAGACGGAGACGGAGAAAGCTTCAAACCCCAAATTTAATCCTTGAAGGTCGAAAGCGTAGAACTTTCAATTCCTTCCTTAATGGCGGCGGGATTCGGAATAGGGAGTTGCCGGAGATGAAGTGCAAGCGCCATCCCTACGAGGTCGGTCCCGGAGTTTGCGCCTCTTGCCTCCGGGACCGGCTCCTCGACGTCCTCGCCGCTCAGATTGCCCTTGCCGACACTCCCCGGCGCCGGCCGGAACCTATATTGCTCCCGACCTCCATTTCACCCAACCGCCGGTCCGTCGATTCCACTGGACGCCGCCATCGCCTCCTCTTCTTTAGTACCCCGCAGGTAGCCCCGTCGTCCACCGCCACCGCTCGCCGGAGCCGATCATTCCTATCTTCCCTTTTCTCCCACCCCCGATCCAATGAGCATCACACCGATCCGGTGAAATCGAAGCGATTCAGCTCGATTTCTTGGTTCTCCGCCCTGATTCCCGGCCGCCGGAGGAGAAAGAAGACGAAGGTGAGTTCCCCTCCTCCGGTGAGGATAGCGTGTCGGGACAGGGGGATGTCGCCGGCGGCGGAGGACGACGACGATAGGGATACGGCATCGGAGAGCGGGTACTCGACGGACGCCTCCGGAACGAGCCGGAGAACGATGCCGACGCCAATGAGACCGGTGCATCACCACCATCGCCAGCGGCACGGCGGCCACGGGTTCGCCATGTGCCTAAGCCCTCTGGTGCGGACCTCCCCGGCCGGGAGGCGGTGCCACGCGGCTCCGGCAGCAGAGATCGGGTTCTCCTGCGAGCTTCGGCCTGTGCTAGCCCACCCGAGAAGCAGCGGCGTGGAGTCCTTCGGCCCAAATCGATCACGGAAGCTAGCGGACTTCGGGCGATTCCGGTGACGATTTTCCCCTCGCTTCTCCTGTTAATTACGCATTTGCCATTGCCTTCTTTTTCCATATAAAAAAAAGAAAATTTTACAATTAATTGCAATCCAAATAGCTCTCTTATATATATATAATATATATATAAAGGTGGTTACATCCCAAACAATATGATCCTTTTTCTCTTTTTTTTTAATATTGGAAATTCGAAAGTATATGGTTAACGGTCACTCGGTTGATAACTTGATACACTTGGCACCTTTTGATTAAAAAGACACATTTGCCCTGCTCTTCTAACTAATAAATAAATACTAACACATAAATAAATAAATAAATAAATAAATACAATAATAATAATAATAACAGTTTGGTGGGAGACGGTGGTGAATTGATGATCGCAGCCTAGCGATAGTTGTATGCATTTATACGGAGACTTATTTGGAGGTGTTCAACCACCACCATTAGATGCTAACCATTGACCAATCTTGGCAGTCTCGCATGAAGTTTTAGGCCACTTGAATGAGTTAGGCTTGGATTGATGATGCATTATTATTGTATGATATTTGTCTATCTTTCAATCAATCAATTTTCTTATTTTTGGTTTTGCATCTAAAAGTGAATAATTTTGAAGAGTATTATGACCTCGTCCGTGTTTTATAACGTTGTTGTTTGGTTGGTCTTATCAACGTAAATACAAAGGCTTTTTTACTCATAATGGTGTAGTTGATTATTGGAAAACAAATAAAATAAAATAAAATAAAACATAGCTTTCTTTTGCTAGACTACAAAAATGAAATATTATTCATTGAAAACAAAGGTTGCAAGTGGTGTCTTCCATGACATTCACAATGTTTAGAAAAGTAACAGTTGAACCACTAAACTCTAACAAAGATGCGGAAATATCTTTGGGTGGCTTTGGGTTTTATTTACATTTCTTAGACACCATCAAACAACTTCTTGTACTCGGCCTGAAAAGAAAAGAACTAATGCATTGCAGAAACAAAAAAGCATGGCATGTTTGGAAATACAAAGCCCTCACATTGATCATTGATATAGCTCAAAACCACAGCCAAATTACTTGGAAAAATTAGGTTTTTTTTTTTTTTTTTTTTAAATTTATTTTTGACAAATATCAAATGCCTGGAGAGGAGAAATAAATAAAATCTCACTTAGACTTGTGTATTCTATGGCCAGCACAATATTTAAAATGCTCTCCTCAAATGGCCAACAAAATGATGAACTTGTTCTTTTACTTTTCAAGCTAAAGCATGCTTACTTTTATACTTGGAACTATATAGTAAGGGAGACAAATTTGAGTGATGCGAAACACACACTAGACTAATGTTTACTTTTTCTTATTAAATTTACTTGTAAAGTTTCTAGCGGAAAACCAAAGATATATTTCGAAAAAATGAGACATAAAAATTAATATATTCATCAATATCATAGTTGCAGCCTTTGATAAATGACACCCAAAATAGATATTCACGTCCAAATATTACATGAGAAAAAGACCAAAAATACATCTCAATCTTATTATATATCACAATTTGTGGGTCAACACTGCTGAGATGGCCTTTTATCAAACTCACAACGAAGTCACACAAGTAAAAAAATAATCCAGAAAATTGTCTCTAAAAGAAGCAACCCATCATGCCTAGTTGTTCAATATTAAAACAGCAATAAAAACCACAACTTATCTTGGCAAAGTTTTGAAATAAAGGAAGGAAATGATTAAGAGAATTTGCTTTTTAAAAGCAAAGTCACCTGACTCACCTTATTATACTATTCTCCCACACAAGGTGTGAGAACGTTTTGAATGACATAATTCAAGATTCCATAGTTAATGAACCCATGTCCATATTGAGAAACCTCATATACATTGACTTCAATCACAGAGAAGACTTCATCTTCCACCAAATTTGGAGATAAGGATGGACTATGAGACAAGGCCTTTCAAAGAAAAGGCTTGTTTTCTTTCTTCATGGTGTTCTATCCGTGTGGGGAACACCAGACAAAGATATCTAAGTGATTGATCATAGGAAAAACTAAGTTAGCTTAACCAATTGCTTAAAATCACTAAAAGGATTGTTTTGATTGCAAGTGCCTCAAATAACTATGAATACACGAAAGAGATCATTAGTTTAAATGTTCAATAACCTATCCTTTAAATTGTCATTCAATTAATCAGTTATTATAGTTGGCATTCCTCTCTCTCTTTCTCTCTTTATATATATGTGTGGATTATTTAACAATTTGTGTCCAAATCTAGCAGAATGTTAAGTATAGTTTAAAACTCTGTCCCTCAAAATCAGCATTTGCTTGGCCTGCATGATCTCATGCATACATTCAAACACATCAACCACCTTTTAGCATCGACTAATCAACAGTTCATAACCTAAACACAAACTGTTAATGGATTACCGTTGCAGAAATGGATGATTAACAGAGAGTTGTAAACACAAGCCAAAAAAAAAAAAAGTTTATCATATCACTACTCAAAGAATGAAACAAAATTTCTGGCTGTTATAAGCAGGTAAGAATTCACAAAATAGCAACTATATCAATTATTCTAGACGTTCATGATGCAACTAAAACAGTTAATCCACGAGTTGGATTACATGGTTCTATTGACAACGGTAAGGACGAAGAAAGGAAATATAAGTAATAAAAACAAGCTAACCAGAAATTGATTCAACCAGAAAGAAAATATAAGCAGTCTTCTCCAGAGAAAGTCCTCGTAGTTCCCGCAGATCTGATTGTGAATTCAGTCACTGGAGACAGGAAGAACCTCCAGAGAACATGCAGCACATCACAATGACAAGTTGAGCACAGCCTACAAACCTACAAGAAGGTTTAACAATTGCATCCGCCAGAAGCTTGCTGTGACTGCGAAGTGTTTGCATTTGTAGCCTTTAGATTCACATCAACCATGTCTTCTTGCTTTGTGGAAGAAAGGGTCTCCATCCCAGGCAATGCAGCGGCAATTTTTCGAAAAAGTGCCTAGAAAAACAAAGATGTCAGTCTCAAGAGTAATCAAACATGATTGCTAAGCCTCATATCGCCTAAAGGTCCAGCATATCAATCAATGTCTGCATGCAGAAAAGAATTATGAGCACAACTTATGGTCATCGATGCTTTGAGATTTGACATCAATAAGGACTAAAGTTATGGGCATATTATATGAGAATCCAAGGCACCCTAGGAGACAGAGAGTACAAGAAATAACATTCAAATTAGCAACAGACCTTTACGTTGAACCCTGCTTTTGCACTTGTCTCGATAAACATGACACCGAGATCCTTCGCCTTTGCCTCACCTTCCTCTATGGACACTTGCCTGCAGCCAAAAAGCTCTACCATCAACTGAAAGACAATTCATTCTGCATAGATGGTTAGGTATCATACACATAACAAGCTCCCAAAAGTAAATGATGCCAGAAAAGATAGTTACGCAGGAAATTTCTGTAGCATGTATCTTTATCACACCTCTCTCTGGGTAAATCGGGTTAATTTCCAGTACTAGATCTTAGTTGGAAAAACATAATGTGAAACATCAAGCACAGCTGGATAAAACTCAAAAAGATGATCCAGACTTTTCTAAATATCTTATACAAATAGCTTTGAAAGCCCAAGTCTGGAGTTAATATCAAGCCCTTTAGGCCAGCCTTGCCCATCCGTTATCCCATTCATATGGGAAGCATCAACTTTATGGACTATATCAGCTTCATAGTGCTTGCCCAGGGCCCATTACATTAAGCTTACAGTTCAAACTACTATACAATATCCCCAGGCTACAACCTGACTACCGTTACAAGATATGGGTCATCATTAGTTGCATGTTGATGAGGACTGTCACAAGGCAACAATTAATTACCTTTTGTCTACAAGGTCAGTTTTGTTTCCGACAAGAACAATGATAACATCTGTCCCCCTCTCCGTGCGAACCTCTTCAATCCATTTTGAAGTATTTAAGAAAGACTGGCGACCTAAATAATACAAGGGAAGTTATCAGTGTGAAGGATATCTCTAGAATCACAAATATATTTATTGATGGCAAATGTCAAATTTCAAAGATAAGAACGCAAAGAAAAACCTTAACATCTTTGTATTCAACAAATTTTCAAGCGCAAGATTGTATATATCAAGGACTGAAACATACTTGCAACATCGTACACAATCACGGCAACAGAGGAGTCCCTAATATAGCTTGGAATAAGGCTTCTAAATCTCTCTTGTCCTGCTGTATCCCTGAAAATCAAAGGGTGGGAAAATCCTCAGAATAGAAATTTGTAAAGTCTACCAGCTTAAAAGTATACTTGGACGCTCTTTTAATTCAAATGACTTTATGTAGCATACAAGATGACCTTTGCCGAGAAAGCAAACTAGCATAATTTAGAGAGTAGCCCAGTTGTACATGACGCATCACTCTCATCCTCTTAGATAAGATGGTAAAGAATAACAATAAAACACTCCCACATAAACATTACACTTCAATCATTGAATTAAAAAACTCTAATTAAATGAGGAATGCTTTACTGGCTCTAGAGTGCATATCTGGTTTGCTAAAAGGTTGCACATGCAATAAGTTTTATGATAAATAATTAATGGATTATATCAGATCTGAACATGTGTAGATAAACAAGCTCAAGTGAAAAGATGCTTTTGGCCATACCAAAGCTGCAATCTAACAGTTCGGTCTTCAAGGTACATAGTCTTTGACAGAAAATCAATGCCAATGGTAGCCTGTATATCATCAGAGTAAGAATTATACATGGTGCAAAACATCACGCTAGATGAGAGAATTTTTGCACCAAACAACAGAAAACTGTACAGCCAGTCTATAAATACAATTGATTTCAGAGATCCCAAACAACAGAGATGTCATATCATGTCTAAGAATGGTATTTCCAATCAAGAAACTTTTTCGGTGGGTGATGAGTTAGTAATTGAAACAATACTACTTTATGCTCGATAAAGCAAAACTAGCGTTCCATTGCTCTGTATCAAGACAATTGAAAGTGCATCAAAATTAAAAATTTGAGCTTTTTGGATGTTCATGGCTCTGATATTTAGCAAAAATTAATTAAAAATAAAATAAATGATTGAGATCATGAGATGCCATAACTCAATCTATCTATGCCGGGAGACTAAAGTATGCACTATGCAGCTATTTCACAAATAATAACAATTCACCGCGAGATCAACAAATAAATCCAATTAAAAGCTCAAAGGCAACCAAAACAAGATCAACAATTCAGCACATAAAACCCTAGATCGTCCTCAATCTCCCCGATCAGATCAGAAGAAAACAAAAATCCCAGTTACCAGAAACTAATCGGGATCAGACAAAGAGTGAAGAAACGAAACCCTAAAAATATCAGATCCGAGAAGAAGAAGAAAGCATCATTCAATCGAGGAGGGAAGGATCAAGAGCAGGACCTGGTACGTGTTATCGAACTTGTCATACATGAAGCGGGTGATGATGCTGGTCTTGCCGACGGATTGGTCGCCGAGGAACACCAATTTGTACTTCGCCAGAGCCGACACCGGAGCCATTGACGCCGAGATCCAACTGCGACGACGATGACGAGGAGAACGGAACGGTCCGCTGGCCTTCCAATGCCCAAAGAAATGCACTTCGTTCCCCCTATATAAATAAAACAAATGTATCTTTGAAGTCCCTGAAACATTTATATTTTCACAGCAGTCCGCCAAAATAACAAATTCCGAAGAATTACATATAAAATTATGAGATTTTACAGGGGCGTATATCAAAATCATTAGAAGAGAAACAAAAAACCCCAAACCCTTGTCTCCTCCTTCGTCGCTGAAGGAACCCTATTGCATCTCCCGCTCCGGCTCTTGTTCCGGCGAGATGCTCTGCCACGTTCCCCGCCACCTTCTCCGGCCCATAACACCCATGGTGCATCGCCTCTCCTTCTCCTCTCCCGCTCCCACGCCGCCACCACGCCGCCAGAGCCGCGTCCTGTCCCAACCACCCTCCGACGAGCTCCCCCAGCTACCCGATCCGATCTCCACCCTATCCAACCTTTGGATCACCAGCTTCCGCTCCCCAGTCTCCTCTCCCCCTCCGCTCTCACCTCTCCTCTCCCGGCCGGAGCTCTGGCTCCTTGCCTACCAGAAGGCCGCTGCTGACGCCACGGGATCCTACCAAACCCGCTCCTCCATCCCCCGCTCCACCCTGGACGCGCTTCTCGCCCTCCGCAACGCCGTCCTTGATGGCCGTTTTCGCTGGGGTGGCCGGCTCAACCTCCTCCTCCGCGCTCCCAACGACAAGACCGATCCCTCCACCCTCTCAAAGCGTAAGATTCGCCATCTCCTCACCTCCTCCCAGCCTCCCCCCTTCCAGGACCGCGTCGTCCATGAGGTCCTCCTCATGCTCCTCGAGCCCGTCTATGAAGCCCGCTTCTCCCCCAAGTCCTTTGCTTTCCGTCCTGGCCGGACAGCTCACACTGTCATCCGCACTATCCGCCGGAACTTCGCCGGCTACTTGTGGTACGTTAAGGGTGATCTCTCTTCTATTTTTGAAAGCATTGATACTGGTTTAGTCCTCAACGGCGTCATTCGTGATGTTCGTGATAAAAAGATCGTAGATTTGATCAAGTCCGCGCTTGTCACTCCTGTTATTGTTGGTCGTCCTGAAGATGAAGAGGATAGAAAGAAGAAGAAGAAGAGGAAGTATCAGAAGAAGAAGGTGTTAGCCGAGGATGAACCAAAGCCTGATCCTTACTGGCTTCAAACGTTCTTTGGGTTTGCGCCAGAGGAAGCAGCAAAGGTTCCAGACTGGGGGCATTGCGGTTCACTCAGTCCACTGCTTGCTAATGTGGTTCTTGACGAATTGGATAAGTGGACGGAGGAGAAGATCAAGGAGTTTTACAAGCCTTCTAAAAGTGATGTTATTTGGAATAGCGAGGAAGGGGATGGGGAGCAAGGCAATACCTCTTGGCCGGAATTTGTACCGACTAGCGGTCCGGATAAGACCAGGAAGATGGATTATATTCGCTATGGTGGGCATTTCCTTATCGGTATTAGGGGACCTCGGGCTGATGCTGCAGTGCTGAGGAAGCAGTTGATTGAGTTTGTGGATCAGAGGTTTCAGCTCAAGTTGGACAATGAGAGCCTCCCAATTGAACACATCACTAAGGGGATAATGTTTCTTGATCATGTTCTGTGTCGCCGTGTGGTTTACCCAACACTTCGATACACCGCTACAGGTGGTAAGATCATCAGCGAGAAGGGTGTAGGCACCCTGTTATCGGTCACAGCGAGCTTGAAGCAGTGCATTAAGCAGTTTCGGAGGCTGGAATTTTTGAAAGGTGATAGGGATCCTGACCCACAACCTTGTTTTAGGATGTTCCATGCCACACAAGCACACACCAATGCACAGATGAACAAGTTCTTGTCCACCATGGTAGAATGGTACCGATACGCAGATAACAGAAAGAAAATAGTGAACTTCTGCTCTTATATCGTTAGGGGTTCCCTTGCGAAGCTTTATGCTGCCAAGTACAAGCTTCGGTCAAGGGCTAAGGTTTACAAGATTGCATCAAGAAATCTTAGCCGGCCATTGAAGGATAAGAAGGGACAGTCTCCAGAGTACCAGAACTTGTTGAGAATGGGCCTTTTGGACTCCATAGATGGTCTACAGTTCACCCGAATGTCTCTTGTTCCTGACACAGACTACACTCCGTTTCCAAGTGGATGGAGGCCAGAGCATGAGAAAATTATAGTAGAATACCTAACGTTAGAGGACCCAATGACCTTGGAGGAGCAGCGAAAGTCTCTCAGAGAAAAGGGTCTTATAACACCGCAGGACTATATGTCCATTCTTGTTTGGAACTATAAGAAGAATGCACTTATGCTGCCACCATTAGGAGAAGGCGATACTCAGAGAGCTAAGGAAGAGCTTCTGAGATTGGATAAGCAGGATGTTAAATTTGGATCAGGTGACGAGGAAGAGAGTGCAAGTGTTATGCAGGCTGCACAGATGTGATAGTTGTGTTCTAATTCAATTCTACATTACACCTATTAATTTTTCAAGGATAAATTTGAAGGAAAGATCTTCATGACGGTTTAGTCTGTGAAGCCAGTCCATGTATGAAGTTAGAATGAATCCTGTAAATGAAATAGATTTGCTCTTTATGATGAAAGAGAAGTGAAGAGAAGTGCAATCCTTCCATGGCTGTTGCTGATCGGCTAAACTTTCTCCAGAGTGATCTATTTTCTTGTTGGATTACTCTGTGCAATGCTCACAAACGCAACATATAACTTTTTCCAGAGTGATCTATTTTCTTTTTGGATTACTCTGTGCAATGTTAATGGAAATGTTATATTATTCACTCCAAGCTGGCAATTGATGGCCTTTCTGCAGGAGCCTTCTGAAAGAGAGGGTCTGTGATGCCTTTATGCCCTGCTAAATGATAAATGATTGAAATACAGAGAACCTTGATGAGGCCTAGAGATTGCACACTGGGCAAGGTTAGCAATCTGCCTTTTTGTATAGCTATTTTATTATGTAGTGTTATATGAGTGCCTGTTGAATCTGTTCGAAGATGATACACTTGTATCTTGATTCAGATTTTATGCCTTTGCATATCCAATGTGCTTATTTGGGTATCTAATGTGTTTTGTTTTTCCTCTGATTGCTTGTATTAGTTTAGGTAACATTGATTGGTAATGAAAAAGCGCTGATGGTTTTAATTGACTATTGATAGTTAATGCTGTATAACCCGAGCTTGTCTTCGTTAGTGAATGTTGTATATTATTAATAATATGAAGAAGCAAATTAACTGTCATTTATATTTTCTTCAAGATGCAATTTAGAGGACAGATGTTATGAAGTAGCAGTTAATTTCATTGAGAATCAATAAGTCATTGTTGTATACGGATTACAAGCAGCTTAACTATCAAATAATTAAATGCACTAAACTGAATAGATTTGTGAAGTTAACGTATGTTGTTGGGGTTGTATGGTGTATAGCTTGGTAGGGTTGGGGGTCTTGTGGGTCTTGTAACATTTTTTTTTTTTTTTGGCAACTCTTTTTGCAACTTTAGAGTTATCAAAACCCAGGGGAAGTTCCCTATTGAAACTGTTTTTGCCTTTCGTAATGTTAGGTTAGAGAAAACTGTCAGCAACTATGACCACCAAATTTTGATTTAATTAATATTAATTAAGATTAATGTTTTAAAATTAAAGTTTTATTTAATAAAATTACTTATAATTGTTAATTCATATAAATAATATTCTGAGCAACAAATGAAGAAGAGGAAGGAGAAAAAAAAAATCACCAATAAACATCATATCAAAAATTCTAAAAAGAAATAAATAAATAAACAAAAATCAGTTTGAAAAGACCCATGAATTCGCTGCGCGTATTGCTTGTTCTTCTTCAGGGGTGAGATCGTTCTTGATCCCCAAAATCGTACGCATCTCTTCAGTAGTCTTGCCGCTGATAATATCGGCTACCGTCGCCGCAGTGAGGTTGAGCAATCCCTCGATTTCCAAGTAATTGGCCGCGTTCAGGAGAGAGCCAATGAATTCAATGTCCTCTTTGGCCGTCTTCATGAAATTAAAATCCCAATCCTTCAAGAGCGCCTCGTGCTCTCTCACACTGTGAGCGTCGTGGCTCCGCGGTAACTCGGCGTGTTTCTCGCAGTACGCGATCACCGATCGGAGAACACGGCCGGAGACTTCAAGGATGGGTATTGGTTGGTCGGTGTAGCCTTCGTCGATGAGGCTCTTCAGCAACTGAGATTGCGCTGCTGCCCTTTGCTTCACTTTGATTTCTTTCTTGTCTTTGCTCCTCAGAGTCATCATATTTTCAGCCATTGCTGCTGCTTTTTTTTTATTTGAGACCTTCTAGAGCAAGAGACATTGAACGCTATATATATATATATATATATATATATATATATTTATTTTTTAACTTTTATGTTTTATTTTTCATTGAGGGGTTTATCTTTGGGTCGAGTTAAAATTCCAATTAGAATTATTTTAAATGATTAGATAAGTACCATGTCATATTTAAAAATATATTTTATAATTAAATAATAATGATTTTAATCACTTATTTAAAAAGCTTGATAAAATATCCGAATTTCAAATTTGGAAAGCAACTATTATCAAATCTGCTTCTCCTATAATCTGTTTTATATGAAAAACAAAACCCTCAAAAGTAGCATTATTTTTTTCTTAAAAAAGCCAGGATTTTTGCTAACTACCGTCCCCAATAAAGGAGATCATTCAACAACTCAGAGCAAGTCAAGTAAGAAATAAAGAATCAGTGAGGTGTTGGCAATACCACCAAAATTCCCAAAAAAAAAAAAAAAAAAAAGCAGTATTGCAATTCAGCTATATCTAACTGTTTATAAGAGAGGATTTACATTACCAAGATTAGGCTTCACAAGTATCTAATTTACAACTAGACAAAATCAATCAATTTTACGGTGACAAAGTTACTCGCTATATCAGCAAGGACATACCAGGCGCAAACTTCCCAAAAATCACCAAAGAACATAGAGATGATCATACAGGTACACGTTTGCCTCTGTATCTATCAAAGAACTGCAAGGAAAAACATATCAAACATGTCAATGCATGTGAAGGTCAGCTACGTAAAATTCTCAATGAGGGTTATAGAAATCAGGTACCCATACCTGTGTCACAAAAGGTTGTTGGAATAACCATCCAAAAATGGGAATCCTTTGCAAGAAGACGGACAGGGTTGGCCAAAAGCCACTGCACAATGAACCATGTAAAAGTCATATATGCACTCAAGGAAACAAAAGCAACAACACAGGCACACACACACATGCGAAGAGAAAATAATGGAAGAAAGACATGAACCTGAAGAGTGTGATAAACCCATAAGCCTCCAAGATCATGAAGGTGGCAGCCCATACTCAGACAGAGAATCTGACAAAATACATACACGAGTAAACCATATAGTTCTTAGGTTTGGTAAAGAATTGCAGGGTGGATTTCATTCCAACTGTTAATAAAAATTCAATTTGGGCGGCGGAAGCTTACCAATATTAGTTTTGAATAAAGCTCCTATAATCTTGTGCTTGCCTTTTGAGTCCACGTTGTAATTCACTAACTTCTAGCTTCACGAGATCACCCTTTTCTACTTTGAAGTCGGTTTCTCTCTTTGGATGCGATCATCTACTAGAGTTCGTGATTCTATCTTCACATTCCAAATCCCAAGCCCTAAAAGAATGGTGACTCCATTGAATGAGATGAAGAAAGGAATAAAGAAGCTATTTGTGCATGAGAGAATGATCCTCTTATATGGTCATACATTTTCACTCTCTTTTTATTCTCCTTGAGCAACACACACCTTGAAACAAGGACCAAAATATGCCCTAAAACAAGGAGCATAATGTATGAGAATTGTGGACACATGCAATATTATTATATTACATATTTATAATATTGCTACACCAACTGTCAGCATCACCCCCGACAAAAAGAGAATCTGACATGACACAATACAATATAAAAAAACACTTACATTGCCCAAGACCCTTGTCAAAGAAGCAAATGATTCCCAAAAATGAGAAATAGACTCCAAACCCAGTCAGCCCCAGCCCAATTTCTGATCCATATGAGAGAATAAAATTAGAAAAAGAAAACTGCCACAAAATGGCCTTTACGAAAATCTGTTCATAATAGAACTGGAAGTTATTAGTGACAACTATCAAAAGTTTCTCTCGATCTAGAAAGAACTCTATCATTGAATAAGTTAACTAACAGTAATCAAACTATGTCTATTGTTGACTGAGTCTTGCTCAAGCACATTTCTCAATACATCAACACACTGCCTAGGTTTTCACTTCTCACGCAAGTCTTTCTTTCATATTTCAGAAACCATATATATAACTAAGTAATGACAATAGTTAAAGAATATAGATACTTGCATGAGATTGGACAGCGAGAACTTTTTAGCAAAGAATGGGCTGGCAACACCTATCCGAAAGCTCTACACTCTCGAGTCCCAAACATAGAAAAAGCAACAGGAAGCTGTTCATGAAAATCAAAACAGTGACGCTAACAAGGTCAGGAAAGAGAAGGTCAAGCATGGGACATGATGAATACAGACATCAACCTACTCTACAGTCTACACTTTCATTCTTATTGCATATCAGCTGAAGAAGAAGGGACTAATACCGCTAAACAAACAACAAAAAGACCAAACCGGTGTCTGACATACTCAAATGAAAGACAGCAAAAAAGATCTGCAAGGTTTTTAATACAAAAAATGATTTCAACCGTGACAAAAAAAAGGAGATCCATAAGGAGTGGGGTTTATAGAAATCATCCTATACAGTTAATATAGTATCGGTGAGCAAAATACCATTACCTTAGTTAAGAAATTTTGTTAGGATACTGTTTTATCAGGTTATGAATTCTGATTTTAGGGATGGTCTAAGTGTATGAGTCCATTAAGAAGCAAGTATGATAAGTATGGGACAGGTCATGTGGTGCTAGTAGGCGTCCAGGCCCGATATATTTGGGCTTATTAATTGGTATTTAAGACTAATGATGTATCAGGGTCAGGGTTATAAATTAAAAAAAAAAAAAAAAGCTAATTTATATGTCTACACTCTCATCTTCTGTTTAGGAAGCTCGCTGCCCCATTAAGAATGCCGCAACCGTAATTTTGTTGCAGGAACTTATTTTGGCATGAATGTTTCCTAACATATTAATGACTAATCATAAATGCAAATCCTTGTTAAACAGAAGGCTTCTTCTTGGTGTCCCTTTTCTTTTCAAACTGCAAGCTTTTAGGCATGCAGTTATTGGCTTATCAGATAACGAATACACACACACAAACACACACAAAGTCAAAAACAAAAACAAAAACAAAAACAAAATTGAAGAAGAAAAAACCTCCACAAGCTGGACATTTCTTAAGCAATTCTTTCATACTTGTAGGGGAAATCAATGAGCTTGGCTGAATGCCGCCTTTCACTCACATATGCACTTCAATTACTGTAAAACAATTGAATAATACTTCATTATGAAAAGAAACGCAGTGTGTCAAAAGTGCATGGAGTGTAATTACTACATCTCCTTTCAATGTGGATAGAAGGAAAAAAGATTTCCACATCTTTGAGGTTTATATTATCTAGACTCAAAAATGTTCAAGATAGTAACATCCATCCAGAGGTCCAGATATTCCAGATAAATCAATTTTGCCCAGACACCTAAGGTTCCGGATATTAACATCCATCAAGAGGGCCAAATATTCCAGAAATATCAATTTTGCTACAGACCATAGGTTCAAGATAGTAACATCCATCATTTGACTATGATCTAAAAGACTATGATCTAACTTCGGAGAAACAAGAGCTCAAGAGCACCTCACCAATTGAAACACTGAAGAACCCGCACCAATTGAAACCCTATAAACGAGAACCCGCTACGAATCAAATAGCGGAGTTCTTCCTCCAAATCTGCAAGACAATGAACCGAGAGAGAGAGAGAGAGAGAGAGGAGAGAGACATCGGAGATTTAAAAATGAGAAGAGAGCAACAGAGGGCTTGGATTTCAAATGGAGGAAGGGATTTAGTAGATCGCAAGAACAACCAAAAAGGAAGGTATCGCCAACGTGGGTAATTATGATTGCCAGTCTCGCCTTACTTAATGCCAGCGGATTCTCTGGTATTTATTAGTGGGCCTCAGTTAAGCTGCGGTTCAAGTTATCATGACCTGGTGTCAGGTGACATTCTTGTGACTTCTAGATTCGTGCTCTTTCAGCTCAATGTGCTTAAAAAGATTCGTGTTCTTCAGTGTATAGCGTATATATACCATTGGTGTATTATAAGTTATATTTGCACTTAGTTATATAAACTGAATCGATTAGAATTTGAAACTAATTTAGTAATGGCGATGTCCTCCACCTTACCATTTAGATTAATATGTGAGCATGTGTTAATAAAGATGAGATCAATGATATCATTAAATATGTCACCTTACATGGCAAGGAAACTTAATAAAAAGAGATGCTGGTGGCACTGAAAGGCGGAGAAAAGTTGGCGAAAAGAATGAATGTGCGAGATGTGGCATCAGTTCCTTGATACACTTTTAGGCGCCGACTTCTTTGAAGCTAGTAGTAGTAGTAAAAAAATACAAGGATTCCACCCAAACTTAGTACTGTCCCAAAAAAAAAAAAAAAAAAAAAAAAAAGACAAAATTGAGAAAGAATATAGTTTTGAGAAATTAATGGAGAACTAAAAAGATCACAAAACTTTACTTCTTTACCTTTTGTATGTTTTTTATCTTAACCAGGCAAATGATCCATCATACATTGAATCCTTCCAGTAAATTATGAGATTATTACAATTAAGTTAAATCTTAGAAAGAGAAGGTTAACAAATACCAACCAAAAACTCCATTCTTATCACAATATAGTTTTTGTACCATAAGTTGCACACTTTCAATTCATGCCCAAACTAAAAGAAAGCAATCTGCAAAAGAGGGTTTGATCGATTATTAGGTACATGATACTTACTATGCCATGCACTACCAATTGGATGAGTAATCTGTACAGACAGCACACGCATGCACAAACAGAAATACAGAGAGCAAGAGTCTTTCAAATCAGAAGATGCAAAGAGAAGGCACATGTTATCAAAACTCTCGAAGAAAACAAAAAATATTTTTTATAAATGCAAAAGGAATGATCATAAATCACTACGGCGCCAATACAGGCATGTTCACATTTGAAGGAATGAGTCTAGCTTTTTTGCTTTCATTGGGTGAGGAGGTCGGAAGTCCTCCAACCGTAAATTAGAGCTTGCGCGAATTTCATTCAAAACAGAATCCCCTTTTTCTAATTTTATGAACTCCAAGGTGCTGCCAAGAACCTCTGAAGCAAGGCCAATTTCAATTAACTGACCAGGCTCTTCGCCACCTTCCTGTATCAATCCTCCTACATCCGCGAAAGAAACCACATTTTCCAAAATAACTTTGGCAAAAAGTTGCCCAAGAAACTCTGCTGCTTTCGGTGCATCATTCACAGCATCCTCCAATGTGGACAGAACAAATTGAAACCTGACAATAAGGGATGGATTTACGAGTCAATTTTATAGGGTAGTCGTGAAGTTACTAATTTTCATATAGGTTTAGGGTGTTGATCATTCATACCCTTGGATGAGCTGTGATTGGCAGAGTAATCTTTCCTGAGACTTGCATAAGCTTACGAGGAGCTTAGCCAAGCACTCCCTTTCCATATTTTTCCTTTCAAAAGAGTCAGTAACCCATAGAGATATCATTGTTGGATAGAAGCTTGGGGAGTTCAACTCTTTGATGCACCATGTGACCTCCTCCTCATCCTTGGCACTGAAACAAAAAATGTTCTTCGGTGAATATCCAAACTCAAATTGTGGCTTTTAATCCTAAATCAAAGTTTAGTATTTCATTCTCAATAGTGTCATTTGGACAAAAGCCCGGAAAAACACAAGAAACAGGTGTGGACGTTTTGGACTACAGTAGGATTCAAGTTTCAGATTAAGGCATCAGAATACAACTTCGAAAAACATAATCAGTCCATCCACCACGCATGCTGACCAAAAAATAGGGGAAATGTGTAATGGAATAATTTGAAAGAAAGAAACAAACTTATATGCCTTTTTTTTTTAATTGCAGGGAACATTTTGGATTTAAGCTCCTTTTCAGGGTTGCATGTAAGAATGCGGTAAATGCAATGCAGAAGGCTAAAACACAAACTACGCAAACAAATTCTCACATAAAAATCATAATCAATTATTCTAAATAGGTTTCAACCCCCAGCACCCCACCCACAGCCCACCCCCTCCTCTCTTTCCCCTCTTCTTCTCCCTCCTCCTCATCAAGAAAAAAATTAATTCAAACATTCAATTGGAGATACACATAAAAGATATAAAAATATATCATGTAAAAAACCAAAATGAAAAATGGTATGATGAGAAAGGAATAGTACCTGTAATACTCTCTTATAGCTGCTATAGATTTATCTTTAAGATAATCTTCAGACAAAGGCTTTGCTTCAGAAGTTACAGTTCGACTAGAAACTGGAGATTCCAGTACTCTTCCAGCAGACAAAAATGATGTAGGCCGTTCAGATGTACGATCCACAGACATGGAATCCCTGCTTCCTGAATAAGTGTTGTGGTCTTGATGAGTTGGTTGATCATATGATGTTCCAACAGTTTTATCCGGCGAACTTCTGAACGCAACTTCCTCCCTTGAGTTGTATGGAGTGGAATGATAACCATTTGAGCCAAATGCCACTCTTCGATTTTCTCCACCATTAGGAGTTTCAGCCAAGGGTGGAGCATTTAAAACCAATGGCTGTCCTCTGATGGACATCCCCCTAGCAAGACCACCTTGAGGACCCAGGGTGATAGAGTCATCATCTGCAGGTCTTGGAGGAAGCGGAACCGATAGAGTTCTGCTCTCATATACATGCCTGGCTTCAAATCTGACATCTTGAATTCCATATGCACGACTATGGGATGGAAAACCACGAGAAGCGCCCATCTGCTGGGAAGCAGCAGATAATCCGGAGAAACCCCTGGGACCATAATCAGCAGTTGCTCCCTTTCGCGGTGAGGAAGTAATGACAGGTCCGCGAGCAGATCTACTGGCTTGAGCTTGTCTTTCAAAAGCTGCATCCCTATGCACTTCCTCAATTTTCTTTGGTCCTTCAACTTTCCTCCTTTGCTGCCATTTATTCTTTCTAAGATCAATTGAATCCTTCAGCATAAATCTCACCCGAGACGATAGCTTCTGATTGGTTGATAGCTGCAGCATCATGTCAAAATATGCATCCATATGCTCCTTGGCCTTTGGATGATCTATCATCTCACCAATTGTACTCATCAGCTTACATAAGGCTTCTATATCTTCTTCGTCAGGATTTTGATACTGCCCCAACAACTTTTTAATGCATTCATGCATAATTCTTTCTGTCAACATTTTCTTTTTGTATAATTCTCCAATTAACCTGATGTTTCCCAGCATACGCCTCCGTGCTTTTACCCTTTTTTCTTCCCTTTCTTCTTCTGATTGTTCAATTTCACCTTCTTCAGCAGCTTTGTCAGCCTCAGCTTGTTCCCTTTCTCCCCTTTCAAATTCCACCTGACATTTGTTTAATAACAACCTTTTGAAGGTAACCTTTTCATTGTCCTCAGTGAAATTTGGTAAATCTGCAGCTAGACGAAAGCAGAAACTTGCATACATCTCACAGAAAGTAGGTTCTGTCAATGCTTTGTCAAAGATCTGCGCGATAACGCCTTCAAGAGTGACCATGTTGTCAATGTTCACTGCCTTGACTTGCGCGAACAGTTTCTCAAAATTCTGAGGGGTGAGCTTGTTTAGTATTCCTTTCAACTGCCTTTGCTTTGCCTCTTCTTCATCAGAAACCTTACCAACTTCATATTTTTTGGAAGCTTTGTGCATCACTTGCATAGGTGCCTGAGGTACAGCTCTTTGAAAATTGGAAGCGCGTTGCCACCGGTCTGCATCAGCACCGTTCCGCACCCCCTCCAGGTAAAGGCATAGGTTGAAGAGGGCCAGTGAGAATACCACCAGCATATTGACCAGATGGGTGCCCACGAGGATTTTTTAGAACACCATGAGTAATTCCTTGTCCAGGGCGAAGGTTCACAACTGCAGCTCCATGGACAATATCATATCGAACATCTTGCCCAGCACCAAAAGGACCGGGTGATTTGGCCCACCTATCATCATCCACAATGCCAACTGCTCGACGATCAGCCCGAGGACCTCCTGAAGACCTATCCATACTCCTCCCAGGACTTGGATTTTGGTCTATCACATAGCCTGAAGCTACCAGCCCACTCATCACTGCATTTACTATGTCAGGCCCAATTTCAAAACCCACAGGTAGCTGGGTACATTGCTCTGAAAAGGTTAAGAGAAAGTCTCTAGAGTACTTTTTGCCACTGATTTCATTCCCATATTTATTATGTTGCTTCCTTGCACCATCAACATGATTACTAAACTCAGATGTTTTCAATTTTGGAGTGGAGATATCCGCAGCATCTTCCCAATCATCCACTTCACTTTTACTTGGCCCGTCATCCTCATTTACAGCAGCTTCCTGATTTAGATCATTTAAAGATGCATCTGTCATATCCACACTTACTGAACTATTTGTGCTTTCCAAAGTACTAGCAGTTCCAAGCTTTTCTTCAGGGCCTTTGTATGCATCATATAGATCCGATGACCCTGGGAGATCAGCTTTATGAAAGATCTCCCTCTGCTTCTTCTTTTTGCTGCCGGTCATTTTAGCCCTGGCAGGCTCTAAAGCAGGCTTATCCTTGGGCCCAGCAAGGGCCACAGAAACTGGATTTTCACTAGGCGGATCAGTGATCTTACCTCTCACTTTTTGTCTTGTTTCAGAAGAAACTGAAGCTTGTACAGAGCCAGTCTCTATCAAATGCGTAGCAGGATCACCAGGGCCAACATCCTGGAGGCCTACAACTTCAGGTCTATTTATCAGACTATCTTGAGGTGGAAGTTCATCTACCTCAGCATTTACAATTTGAGACGGCTTGGAAGAGTCAGATGCACCATTGGTTAAGGCTGAAGCTGTAGAACTAGATCCATCCAATTTCACGGATTTTTGGTCAACTTCCAACAAAGAATTTACTTCTTCCATGCATGTGTCAGGCTGCTGGTCTTCATCGCCAGGTGACTGAGGGACAATGGTCTTATCAGAATCCTCTGTTCCTATTAATTCTTCTTGTTTAACTGATGTACAAGCCTCCACACTTCCAGAAAATTTTCCAATATTAGATATGGGATATCCTTCTGCACAATTATTATCTTGTAGTGGAACATCTGATTCTTCACTTCTCCCTTGCCTCATTAGAGTGGACAATTCCGGTTTTTGGACAACTTCAGCTAGAGAATGATCATTCTGAGGAAGATTGGCATCCAAGTTGTTGGTTGTAGTTTCATCCACATCAGAAGCTGAGCAAGTTCTGGCTTGAGCAGAACATTTCTCAATAGAATCTCCAGCCATTTTTAGTTCCAGATCATTAGAACTAAGAGAAGACACTGATTTAAGCATTGCTTCATCTTTAATTGAGTCAGAAATTCCCACCTCAGAAACCATGGAATACTCTGTGCTTGGGGAAGACAAAGACAAGCCAGAAGTAGATGGACATGCCGATGAAATGGCCTGACTACTATCAAATACATCAGTCTCTGGCTGAGACACGATCTCAGTTGTATGGCTATCTTCTGTTGGAAACTCCACATCTGCTGGTCTAGTATCTTTCACTATCATGGATGAAGATTGTCCTGTCACCCCAAAAGCATTCTGCATATCTGTCTGCAGGATTCCAAACATCTGTGCAAGTTAAAATAGAATGCAAAAAGATTTAAAGCCTAAAACATATAATATCATCCAAACCACCAACAAATACAAGAAATGCAGAAAATCATATAAATCTGACATTGGCACAAGTACACAAGATTCTTTATACTGACCTTCAGTGGCTGTTCCTCTGAAGAGTAGGATTCACAAACGCGTACCCGGGCGCCCTCAGCTTCTGTTGCAGAGGCTTCAGGAACATTTGTAGGTGGCTTAGTTCCTTCCAGTGAAAGAGTGGGCGGAATAGACGGCTTATCAGTAACAGATAAGGCGCTTACTGGTTCGGAAACATGATGTTTGGGCAACTGAACAGGGCTCCCCAGACTATTCTCATTGTCCCTATTCTGAGGGGAAGCAGTTACCTCTGAGGTTAGCTTTGTGATCTTAGGAGCTTCAGAATTTCTGGCAGGTGCAGCAATCGTCACTGAATACTTCCTAGTTCTATCCACATTCAAGCTAACTGATGGCTTTATGGACACCTGAACTGAAGATGGTCGGGAAGGCAGTGATGAAGCTTCTAACTTAATTGGTTCTGAGACAGCATGAAGAGGAGTTCCAGTTTTGCTACCCGTAACAAGATGGAGAGCCGAGTTAGGAAATGAACTTGGCTGTCCAATTTGGCCCATTGAGAAGCTATGTTTTGTAGCCTGTGATGCCATCTGGTTGCTTGATGGAGGGACAGAAGGTGCAGCAGGGTAAATCATAGGTGGAGGACCATAGGAATTATGTTGCAATGGTGGGTAATAGTTTATCTGGTGAGAAGGTGCTAGTGTCGGGAGAGGCTGAGATTGAGAGGTGAGGCTAGGAAGTGACCTTTGAGCAGAAGAGCCACCATCAGTATAAGAATCTTTCCTGTCAAGCCTCAACTCTTCGTGGGTCTCTGGATGAGTTATTTTTACAGCCTTGCGCTGACCGCCAAATTTTCCTGACTGTGGTTGAGCAAACTGTTGCCCAATTGGAATGCCCAAATTGCCCAACTGAGGGGGCAATTGGTGACCCATTTGTGGTGCAAAACCCAATGCTTGCCCTTGGTGCAGCAATGCCTGTGGTTGAATTGAATGAGAATGAAGCGCAGGAATGAACATCTGCTGTGGAACTTGGGGCGCGCTTCCAACAGGTAACGTTAATGGTGTTTGCAGTGAATTTGCTGCAAAACCCTGCGATTGTAGTTGGAGGTCGTGGCCACCAAATTGAAATGGAATTTGTGTTTGTTGGAAGGGCATGTGCATAGGCATACCAGCCACAGGAAGGACAGAAGATTTCTGAAGGACCATGGAGGATGAAGGTGGAATTTGTGAGTGCACCTCTGACTTCATTTGAGTTTGAGGATGAGAATGTCCGGGTCCAGCTTGTTTAACACCAGCACCATCTTTTCTGGTTTCTTGATGCTGTCTGGGGGCAGCAGGTAAAGGTAATGTGGGCACAGCCCTAAATGAATCATGACGAGCCTAAAAAAAGTAACAGGAGATCAGCTTGAAATGAAAGGCCACAAATCCATCAACAATGATTGCAAGGATAGTTGCATGG
Organism: Dioscorea dumetorum; assembly: GCA_902712375.1. Classification (NCBI taxonomy): domain Eukaryota; kingdom Viridiplantae; phylum Streptophyta; class Magnoliopsida; order Dioscoreales; family Dioscoreaceae; genus Dioscorea; species Dioscorea dumetorum. The sequence continues at coordinate 93,451 of CACTHL010000757.1, forward strand.
AGAGACATTTCATGATGACTAGTATTCACAATCCATCAAATAAAAGTAGTGAGTTGACCTATCTACCTTACTATCATCGACCATCATCTGTCCTTCAAATGCATAGTCAGATTTTATTTTTAGGCATGTCAAAATGCTAACTTATAAAGGCAAGCATGTCATAAGTAATGCATCTTAACCATCTTTTGCATAATAATGGTGATTTGCAGTATGCACCAGGCAAAGAAATATCGCTACAAAAGTATAAACAATGAAATGCAAAACATGTTAGAATACAGTATCAACGTACCTGGTCATGCTTCTGCTCATCCAAGTTTGGTGGTGCTGAACTTGTCCGGGCTGGAATCTACAACCATATCAAAATGTTAACCCAATGACTCAATGAAGCTATTGTATGAAAACTTACCAGAATAAATAATGAAATTTCACAAATAAGACAAAAAATAATGTGGCTCAAGCATGAAGACATACCTGCATTCCATTGATAATCCCAGGACTAATTGTCCCAAACTGAAGGGTAAATTGTTTGGATCCATTCCCTGAAAATGGTAAAATAGAGAAACAATAAAAACCTTGAATATTATATATGTGTGTGTGTGTGTGTGTGTGTGTGGGTGGGTGTGTTCACATTAATCAGCTTCTAGTTGACAATAAAACACCACCAGCACTCCAACAAAATAAAAAATAAACCAGGCAAAGAAAATGAATTTCCAACAACAAGAGACAATTGTGTGTGGGGTAACAACAGAGTTAAACCTTTTGCTATGGTCGCTGGAGCTGCAGAATCCGATGCTGCAGAAGCAGAATGAGATGAGGGAGCCTTAGGAGGTGCTCTCGAACTCCTTGATACTTCAACAGGTTTTGAATGACTAACTGCCGGCATATCTGATGATCCTACAGAACTCCCAAATTAGACAAATTATGAGCTTCAATCTAAAATAGCAGGATCCTTCCCAAGAAATCATCAATTCTTAGCAATAAAAGAAAAAAGGCCCAAGTTTGACCTACTCACCTTGTGAAGGGGCTTGCACATGAACACCATTATGAAGAACTTGATTAACAACATTGCTAGGAACAGCAGCGCCAGCCACGGGGCCTGCGTTAGCTTGATTCACCCTATGATACCCTCCTTGCACATTACCAGATTTCTGGGAACTACATAACATTACCAACAAAAAACCAAAGACATCAAAACCCTAACTTTTCCAGTACCATACCAACCAAATCAATAGGAAACACAAATCCAAAACTCAAAACAAGAGCCTGCTGAAAAAAAAAAATCCATATATAAAACCAATACCTCCGATTCGAGGACAGAGAAGCCGGGTTGGCCGAGGGTTGTTGAGGAGGGGCGGCACCGCCGCCCTTTCCCCCGCCGGAGAAGCCTTTGTGCTGACCGAAGCTGCCGGATCTTCCGGGTCTTCTCAGCTGGCCCTCGCTCTTTTCCGCCTTTGATTGATTGAATGACATAAATCCGAAGCCTCAATTCCTCCTGTCCTCTTAATCCACCGAAAAAAAAAATCACAAATCCAACTCCAAATCGATCCAGAAACAAACCCAACAGAAACCCCAGATTCACACAATCCCCAAACACCCAAAAAAAAACAATGAATCATCTGCTTTACAGAAATCGAATCAAACCTGAAGCCAAACCGCCGAGGATCAAAGCAACGAAGAAGATTAGGGTTTCCCTCCCTCAAAGCAAGAGATCACACCCACTGGCGGGAACCATTACAAGAGAGAAGGAACGAGAGCAGCGTTCGAGACTAAAGAGAGACGAGCCAAGTGAGTGGTTTTATACGGGAAGAGAGAAGAGAAAAGATTAGAGAAACAAGAATAAAAAAGAAAATTAAAACAAAAAACAAAAGAAAAGAAGAGGAGAGAGAGAGAGAGAGAGAGAGAGAGAGAGAGAGAGAGAGAAGAGTTCAAAACTCTATACAGGGGCGTTTTGGGAACAACAAAGAGAAGTGAAGAAGTGATCAAGATGAGAGCGAAGCCAACACCGATTTGGGTTCTATTTGGGCCCTGGTCCTGCTCGAAGTCCGAATCTGACTAAATCTAATCCCTAAATTTCAGGCCCGAGCCTAGATTTTTTTTTGGGCCCATACACCAGTACACTGTCTCCACCTCTTGAAATATTTGTTATTAAATCATTTTTCTTTAAATACTGATTAGTATATATATATGTATACTCATTGTGTTTTTTAATTTTATTGTTTGTCTCCGTATTTTCATAATATCAAAATTTTCATCATATCTTGGTTTGGTGGTAACTCGGTGTGCTTCTCACAAGACGTGATCAGCGATTGAAGGACATGGCCAGAGACTTCAAGGATGGGGAACTATTGACTCTGGCTCTGATAAACTGTGGGTTTGCTTCTCGGGTTCAAACGGTAACAAAATCAGCTTTACTAGTTGGTTCTGGTTCCTTTGGAAAGCATGTTGCACTCTTACCTTTCATGAAACCCAACCAAATTTCACTTGGATAGCTGCTAAGACTATGGAGATGGTGAGGGATCAGAGAATTGCTCAACTTCGTCGCACAGGGAAGTATATCTTAAATACTAAGCTCACTCTCTTCCTGCTCGGAGGCTGAAGTTCTAGCACCACAATCAATTGGAAGTGTGCTGATGTCTTTCAATCCTTGTAGTATCTGGAGGAACAGATTAACTGGAGAATTAAACAGAAGATCCAGAGTGTGAGAATGATGATGGTTGGAATTAGCAACGTCAAAATTGAGTTGATCTCCAGAAACTAGGACACTTTAGCTAACCGACTACCAGCGAATGGCTGTGGTTACCAAAGCCTACTTGGATTTGCCTAGGTGGCTTATGAAATTATGTAATCAACTAGGTTTTTTTTTTTCTTTTATGTTTGTTTCTGGAAGGTTGTTTTGCGTTAGTGGCCTAGTCTCTAGCTCCTTCAACCAGATAAAAAGTTGAAATAATGGATTGAGCTGCTGCCCTTTGCTTCACTCTGAATTCTTTGTTGTCGCATCTCTGTTTTTTCTTTCGATTTTAGTTGAGAGCAAGATATATATAATTTTATATTTCTACGTTTTATTTTTTATTGAGAGTATCTTTGAGCCTGAGTGGGACGGACTCCTCGACAGGCAAGTTAAAATCCCGATTAGAAGTAATTTAAACGATTAGAAAAGCACCATGTAATAACAAAAATATATATTCTCTCCTATGATCTGTTTTGTATTTGTCCAAAAAGATAAGAACTACAAAATTAGCCGTATTCTTTCTTAAAAAAACCAGGACTTTTGCCAACAACCGTCCCCAATAAAAGTAAAGTAATTCAACAACTCGGAGCAAGTATTGCAAGTCAGTGAGCTGCTCACAGACACGTGCTTAGACCCAAAAGGGATCTTAATTTTGGCAATCCCACCATCAAAAAAAAAAATAGCAGTATTGCAAGCCAGCTATATCTAAATGTTCTTTGAAGAAAATTTACATCACCAAGATTAGTCTACACAAGTATGAATCATAGTATCTGACTTACAACTAGACAAAATCAATCAATTTTATGGTGACAAAGTTGCTTGCTATATCAGCAAGTATCTATCTCGTGCAAACTTCCCTAAATCGTTGATGAAAGTAGAAATGATCATACAGGTACACGTTTGCCTCTGTATCTATCAAAGAACTGCAAGGGCAGGAAAAACATATCAACCATGTTAATGCATGTAAAGGGTCTTATAAAGTTCTCAATGGGGGTTATAATAGAGATCGGTTCCTATACCGATGTCACAAAAGGTTGTTGGAATAGCCATCCAATAATGGGAATCCTTTGCAAGAAGACTGAAAGAGTAGGCCAAAAGCCACTGCACAGTCAACCATGTAAAAATCATAAGCACTCAAGGAAAACAAAGACAACACAAGACACGCACATGCAAAGAAAAAACAATAGAATAAAGACAAACATACACACTCAAGGAAAAAAAAAACACACACACACACACACATAAAGAAGAACCAATAGGAGAAAGAAAAACATGAACCTGAAGAGTATGATAAACCCATAAGCCTCCAAGATCATGCCGGTGACGGCCCATCCCATGAGTACCAAAAGAAAGCCAATTCCAAATGATATTGTCCCCTGTTGAGAGGTCAATGATCACTAACAAAAGAAAACAAAAAAAGAAAAGCACTTACATAATCACAAAGCTTATGATGAGTAAACCTTGTAGTTCTTAGGTTTAGTGAAGAATTGCAGGGTAGATTTCAGTCCAATTGTCAGCATCACCCCTGACACAAAGAGAATCTGACAAAATACATACATGACCACTGCTATCAATACATACATACAAGGAAAGAATACAAGTTACATATGAATAATGAAAAAAAAGACTTACATTGCCCATGGCCAGAAGACCTTTGTCAAAGAAGAAAATGATTCCCAAAAATGAGAAAAACATTCCAAACCCAGTCAACCCCAGCCCAATTTCTGATTCATATGAGAGAATAAAATTAGAAAGGCCGACAAAAAAAAAACTGCCACAAAATGGCCTTTAGTAAAATCTGTTCATAACAGAACTGAAAGTTATTAGTAACAACTATCAAAAGTTTCTCTCAATCTAGAAAGAACTTGATCATTGAATTAAGTTAACTAACAGTAATCGAACCATGTCTATTGTTGACTCAGTTTTGACTCAAGCACATTTTTGAAGACTTCAACACACTGCCTAGGTTTGCAATTCTCATGTATAGTCGTTCTCAGCACTGCTTCTATCTTTCATATTTCAGAAACCATATATAACTAAGTAAAAACAACATAGTTAAAGACAATAAAAACTTGCATGAGACTGGATGACAAGAAATGTTTAGCAAAGAATGGGTTGGCAAATAGGTCTCTGATGATTAAGAGCTCATTGACGATGACTGCGCTGAAAAGGTAACACCAATCCGAAAGCTCTACACTCTCAAGTTCCCAAACATAGAAATAGCAACAGGAAGCTGTTCATGAAAGTCAAAACAGTGACGCTGACAAGGACATGAAAGAGAAGTTCAAGCATGGGACAAGGAGCACATGATGAATACAGACATCAACCTACTCTACACTTTCATTCTTACTGCATACCAGCTGAAGATGAAGGGATTAATGCCACTAAACAACATGAAGACCAAACCAGTGACTGGTATACTCAAAAGGAAGACTGCAAAAGAGATCTGCGAGGCATTTAATACAAAAATTAATTCACTCATGACAAGGAAAAGGAGTTCTATGAGGTGTGGGCATGCTAGAAATCATCGTATACAGTTATTATAAAATCAGGGAGGACACCACCATTATCTTAGTTTTAGATATTTTGTTAGGGGTATTGTTTTACCAGGTTATCAATTCTGATTTCAGGAATGGTCTAAGTGTACGAGTCCATTAAGAAGCAAGTATGATAAGTATGAGACAAGTCATGTGTTGCTAGTAGACGTCCAGGCCCATTATATTTGGTCTTATTAATTGGTATTTAAAGCTAATGATGTCACAGGGTCAGGTTTATAAATTAAAAAAAGCTAATTTATATGTCTGCACTCCCATCTTCTTTTTAGGAAGCTCGCTGCCCCACTAAGAATGCCGAATTCCTAATTTTATTGCAGGAACTTAGTTTGGAATGAACGTGTTCCAACATATTAATGACTAGTCATAGATGCAAATCCTTGTTAACAGAAGACTTCTTCTTGGCTTCCCTTTTCTTTTGAAACTGCAAGCTTTTAGGCATACAGTGACTGAATTTTCATATAACCCACGCGCTCACACAGCACACACACACCCCCACACACACCCCCACGAAGAAAAAGAAAAAGAAAAAGAAAAAAGTTGAAGAAGAAGAAACCTCCACAAGTTGGATATTTCTTGACCAATTCTTTCATAATTGTAGAGGGAAATCAATGAGCTTGCCTAAATGCCACCTTTCACCCACATATGCACTTCAATTGATGGTGGATTTTAATACATTACAACAATTGAAAAATAGTTCATTATGGAAAAAATACATAAATGAAAAAGATAACGCAGTGTGTCAAAAGTGCATGGACTGACTACATCCCCATCTGTAAAGTTCATAATATCTAGACTACAGTAATTTCAAACCTTCTAAAGTTATTCAATTATGAAACTTAATTTGAACAAAATATTCAATATAGTAAGTAACATTCATCCACAGGTCCAAATATTCCAGAAATATCAATTTTTCCAAGAGACCTTAAGTTAATACATCCCAAGTGCATATGACAAGCCCAATCCTATTAATTTCGGTCAGCAAATACATAAACAAATATATAAATAAAAAGGCAAGAAAGAAGAAGCCATGAGTTTGTACAGTATGCTAGGTGCTACAGAAAAGGAGGAGAAGAAGAAGAAGCAGAAGTAGCCATAAGTTTGTACAGTATGCTAGTTACAACAGAAAAAGGATAATAGATGAGCCTAAGCCATCCATTGCCAGTTGCACCTGTTCCTATTATGCCATCCATCTTTATCATACTAGAGTCTTATCAGAACAAAGTTTTATCTCATTAAATAATATATCAAACCTTTCTTTCTCCCACCAAAGTTACAAGTAACAAAGTATGGGTTCATACGAATTATCTAAACTTAAATGCTATGAAAATGTTTCACTGTAGAATAATGGTTTTGGCGGAAACAACAAAATGCTACACTTCTGAATTATGGCATCCAATTTTGTGACAATACATTCTCACCAAAATAAATCCATATCTCATTAAGTTAAAGACAATTTTCTTTTCTCAAGAAATGGTTATAGGCAGCCAAAAAAGAGACGAGGGCCAATACAATTTATGTCAACCTAAAAACAAAGCAGGGAAAACATGAAACTGCTCCATCATAAAATATAAAATTTGACAGAAACAACAGAATATTGCAGAAAATTAAATTACACCTTTTGACCTAGAACTAACATAACAAAAGAACAAATCATCATCTAAATCGACGAACAAAAAATATAAGAGGAACTAGATTCTTTAACACAATATTGCATCCATGCCAGAGTTATCTGAATGCAAGTGAAAGTGCTGAGTGTCAAAGTATTGGAGAGTACCCAATACTTGAATTTAATGAAAACTGGATGTGGACAGCCATATATACATTCACATGTTCGTGCGTGTGTAAGCATGTGTGAATCATGTTATTTCATAAGAATGGAGAACATTTTACTAACAAATTCATAGTCCATATCTAAATATGTAAGTGGCTTGTAGAGAAATAGACCTTAGGGCAAGGGATTTAAATCATATTAAAATTTAAAATAAAATAAAATGAAATATTTTAAATTCATGAAAAATTAAAAAGATTTGAAAGATGACAAACAATTTATAAAGATAAAAAAAGCATAAAAAAAAATTATAAAGTTTAAAAGATAGAAAAAAAGATAAGCTAATTGAGAAAAAGGGAAGGTTGTGGTTGAAAATTGAAATAAATTAAGATGGATGAAATTAAAACTTTTTCTAATGAACCAATGTAAATTAACATCATGCTGAGAGCATGCGATTTTTCTGCATATTTAGGCAAGAGTATTTAATGCCCTTCAGAAGAACCTACCAAGCATACCAAA